>PVKC010000098.1:18679-93725 GCA_004027635.1 Crocidura indochinensis | reverse complement strand
GATTTTGAAGAAATCTCCATATCGCTTTCCATAGAGATTGGACTAGACAGAATTCCCACTAGCAGTGGATAAGAGTTCCTTTCTCTCCACATCCCCACCAGCAATGATTATTCTCATTCTTTGTGATGTGCGCCAATCTCTGTGGTGTGAGATGGTATCTCATCGTTGTTTTGATTTGCATCTCCCTGATGATTAGTGATGAGGAGCATTTTTTCATGTGCCTTTTGGCCATTTGTATTTCTTTTTTATCAAAGTGTCTGTTCATTTCTTCTCCCCATTTTTTGATGGGGTTAGATGTCTTTTTCTTGTGAAGTTCTGTCAACCATATTTTGGATATTAGCCCCTTATCTGATGGGTGTTGGGTGAATAGTTTCTCCCACTCGGTGGGTGGCTCTTGTATCCTGGGCACTATTTCTTTTGAGGTGCAGAAGCTTCTCAGTTTAATGTATTCCCATCTGTTGATCTCTGCTTCCACTTGTTTGGAAAGTGCTGTTTCCTCCTTGAAGATGCTTTAGTTTCAATGTCATGGAGTGTTTTACCAACGTGCTGTTCTATATACCTTAAGGTATCAGGTCTGATATCAAGGTCTTTGATCTATTTGGATTTTACCTTCGTACATGATGTTACCTGGGGGGTCTATGTTCGCTTATTTGCAAGCGACTAACCAGTTCTGCCAGCACCACTTGTTGAAGAGGCCCTCGCTGCTCTACTTAGGATTTCTTGCTCCTTTGTCAAAAATTAGGTTATTGTATGTCTGGGGGACAATGTCTGAGAACTCAAGCCTATTCCACTGATCTGAGGGTCTGTCTTTATTCCAATACAATGCTGTTTTGATAACTATTGTTATTGGGGATATTAAAATGATAAGCAAAAGGCTTCCTAAAAACAAAACTCCAGGCCTAGATAGAGTCTCAAATGAATGTTTTCATACCTTTAAAGAGGACCTAATACCAATCCTTTTCAGGCTCTTCCAGGAAACTGAAAAAATAGAAACACTTATAAACACTATGAAGCAAATATTATTATGATACCAAAAGCAGACGTGAAAGCCACAAAACAAAGGAATTACAGGCATATATCCTTGATGAACAGAGATACAAAGTTTCTAAATAAAATACTAGCAAATTGCATCTATTTCTCAAGAAAATCATATACATGACTAAGTGGAATCTTCTCAGAGATGTAAGGATAATTTAACATACGCAAGTCAATCAATATAATATAGCATACCAATAAAAGAAAAATTTAAATCATATGGTAATAGCAATAGATGCTATTTGACAAGGTCCAGTACCTTCATAAAAAATCTCATACTATATGGTTATTGAAGGAACTTTCTTCAAGCCATTTACCACAAGCCCATGGCAAAAAATATTCAATGAAGATAAACTAGAAATCTATCTGCTAATATTTGGCATAAAACAAAATTGCCTGGGGAAAGGAGGAAAAAAACTTGCCTACAGTCACCACATCTATTCAATATACTTCTGAATATAATTGCCATAGTAAATAAGAAAGAAAAAGACATAAAAGGCATCCAGATAAGAAATGAAGAAGTCAAGCTTTCATTGTTTGTAGGTGACATGATACTGTATCCAGAAAATCCTAAATATCTACCAAAAAAATCTAAAAACAATAGACTTACGTAGTAAAGTGGCAGGCTACAAAATAAATATTCAAAAATGCATGGCTTTTCTATGTTTCTAATAATAAAAAGAAGGAAGGGATATTCAAAAACATCATTAACAATTATATCTAAGAAAATCAAGTGCCTTGGAATGTGATTTTTTTAATTTTTTAATTTTTAATTATGAGAACAAAGATGCAAAGAAATAGAACAAGGTAAAGTTACAGTGGAAGGACAATCACCCATAAACAGAATTCACAGAAGTCCCTTGCTGATATCTTAACATTGAACTTTCAGCCAAAGAACATTAAGAAAAATAAAACAGAACCTATGTACAATTACTTTGTCCCTCAAGTCCCCAGATTGTAATACATATTTCTCAGCAGCACATCAAGCAGTCTAAAGCCATAAAACTTATGTTACTCCTTAAACATTGAAGGCATAGTACTTTTTTACATTTCCATACACAAGCATATTAGTTTAAGTTAACCTCAAAAGTGGGTTTTTCTTTTTAAGGATAAGAGTCAAAGGAGCACAGTAAAAATGGTGTTAGAGTGGCAATAATTGTTTGCATAGGCCCACCAAAATATGGGGGACATGGAAAGGAAAAACCTTGACCTAAATACAAGGAGATCCTACCCTTGAAGTTTCCTGGCATAAGACCAACTCTAGGCTCCAGGCAAACTAGTTTGCCCAATCCAAGTCGTCAGTAGTGCCAATACACTTTTTCACACAGTCTCTGTTGTTGGTATCATGTTTCTGTATTAAAGATCCTGTAATCTGTATATCCTATATTAAAGTCAGGATATGGAGCGTCACCTCACAATTAAAGGACAATGCAGAAAGCCCTGTCCAGAACTCAGGTCGTTGATGTTCTTAAGTCTTCTCAGTGTTAAGGGAAGTCTCTTTTGAGTAGATTGATGTCAGAGCAGGGGTAGGGTCTTCCCTGGTAGAGGATTGCTTCCAGGTGTTGTTATAAAAAACCTTGGATGTTTCATAGATTTTTTCCCTGGCTCAGGGGTGAATGGAGAATGGCCATTCTTCTGAGGCCTGTGCCAGGTCATTTTGCCAATGTTCAGGGTGTAAGGTCCCATTGCACTACAAGATTTGTATGTTCCAATCTCTATTAGATAAGAATTTATTTGTGTGTATAGTATTTCCCATTTTAATGTGCCTATGCAAACAAGGAACAATGCCACATGGCATTATAGGTCTATATGGGGGATGCAAGAACAAGTGTAAAACTCCCCATGACATGGTTAAACATAAGCATTAAACTGAGGGACTCTTTAGCCGAATATTTCTTATTGAAAAGTTCACAGAGAGAAGAAAAGATAAAAAGTGGGGAAAATCTTCACTGTTTAAGAGAATATTTAGTAAGAGTTAGCTGTCAAAGAAAATAGATATAAAATATTCAAAACCATATGTATCCATTTTACATCTTTTGAAATATTTGGGGGTTGTTAAATCCAGAGCACCACGTTAGTGTGTGATTAGGACTGTGCAGTACTGAAGTTAAAAAGGGTAAATGGGGGGGTACTGATGGTTGGGGGTGATAGAGTTAAAAAGTGAAAATGAGCTTTACAGGGGTGTGTGAAAGGGCAGAATACCAGTTAAACATTCTACATACGCAAAACATAGTGCGCGTGGGGGCTATTGCCCCCGTGGGTTTTGTTTTTGTTTTTTTTGTTTGTTTGTTTTTGGTTTTTGGGTCACACCCGGCAGTGCTCAGGGGTTACTCCTGGCTCCATGCTCAGAAATTGCTCCTGGCAGGCACGGGGACCATATGGGGGCACCGGGATTCGAATCGATGACCTTTTGCATGAAAGGCAAACACCTTCATGCTATCTCCCAGGCCCCACCCCCGTGTGTTTTTGAACATGTAGACTAATAAGAAATTGCCAGAGACCGCCTTAGTAAAAATGAGCAGCCCTCAGCACCCCCAAATTTGGACCCACCATTTCTGACCACCTGAGCTGGGTCCCAGGGAAGGCCTGGAAGCCGGGGGTGGGGGGGTGGGGCAGGAGAGTGGGCGGCTGAGGCCCTACCAAGGCTCCCAGCATGCTCAAGCTAGGGAGAAAGCCTTCGAAATTGGGGTCTCCCCGAACCCATGCTGGGTAGTGCCAGCGTCCAGATCAAGAGAGGATTCGGTAGAGAACCGGAGGCCAGGATCTAGCCGCCCTCCTCCCTGAGCCTTCCCACCCCTCTTCACGGGAGGGAGGGTAGGGAAAGCTTGGAATCCCCTCCAGGAGGGACCACCCACCTTTTCTGGCTGCCTGAGCTGGGTCCCAGGGAAGGTCTGGAAGCCGGGGGGCAGGAGAGGGGCAGTTGGGGGCCTTCTAAGGCTCCCAGCATACCCAAGCTAGGGAGAAAGCCTTCGACATTGAGGTCTCCCCAGACCCCATGCCAGGTAGAGCCAGCGTCCAGATCAAGAGAGGGGAATGTGATTATTTTTAATATTTCTTTCTAAAGAGGTGAAAGAAGTGGATCAAACACTCTTGGTATTCATTTGGAACAATAAATTTTCATTAATAGATAAGTAATACTTGTGAAAAATAAGATGACCAATTAATCTTTGATAAATCAGCAAGAAATATGAAGTGGAGCAAGGAAAGCTTTTTCAACAAATATTTAAAATACTGACCAGCTACATGAATAAAAATGAACACAGAACTCTTAAATTATGTACAAAAATGTCAAATCAAAATATATTAAAGGCATAATATCAGACTTAAAACTATAAGATACATAAAGGATAAAATAAGCAAAAATACTCAATGATGGGGCCCGGGAGATAGCATGGAGGTGAGGCGTTTGCCTTTCATGCAAAAGGGTCATCGGTTCGAATCCCGGTACCCCATATGGTCCCCTGTGCCTGCCAGGAGCAATTTCTGAGCATGGAGCCAGGAGTAACCCCTGAGCACTGCTGGGTGTGACCTAAAAAAACCAAAAAAAAATACTCAATGATATTAAAGTTAAAGGATTCTTCAAGATTGAAACACCAGTTGCCATGTAAGTGGGAGCAAAGATAAACAAATGAGATTAAACTAAAAGTATCTTCATGTGGGCACTTGGGTACACCCATGATTCTTATATTGTTTCTGTTGAACTTATCTCATGGTTCCATTGTTATCTGTTGGTTTTTAATTGCTTATTTAATCATGTTTACAAGTTTATTCGTTGTTGGATCTCAGTCATAGAATGTACACCATCATTCCCCAATGTACCCTTCCCACCACAATATCCCCTATTTGTCTTCCATCCTGCCTATCTTTGAAGCAGACATTTTGATTCTTTCTCTCCCATTCAATCTCTCTATCTCTCTTTCCCGGCTTTGGCAATTTAGTTAATGGAGGGATTCCATGTCACTTCCCTTTCAGCACCAAGTTTTTGTCCAGAGTGATCAATTTCAAATATCATTTTTATAAAGACACTCTCTACTCTATCTGCACTCAATGCTTTTTGTAGTAAGCTTCCTATATTGGCTGGACCTCCAGACCTATATCTATTGTCTTTGGATATTATTATCATATTATCTTTTATTTTTCTTATAACCACAATGAATGATATTATTCTGTCTATATCTTTGTATATGACATATTTAACTCAGATTAATAATATCCATATTCATCTATGTATAAGCAAATTTCATGACTTCATTTTTCCTAATGGCTGCATAGTATTCCATTGTGTAGATATACCACAGTGTTTGTAGCCAATCATCTGCTGTTAGGCACCTGGGTTGTTTCTAGATTCTGGAAATTGTAAATAATTTTGCACTAAACATAGAAGTGCAATAGACATTTTTCTATTGTGCTGTTTTATTTATTTATTTATTTCGTTTTTGGGCCACACCTTGTGATGCTCAGGGGCTGTGCCTGGCTCTGTGCTCAGAAATCACTATTGGATGGCTCAGAGTTCCATATTAAGTGCTGAATATTTAACTTGGGTCTGCCACATGCAATGCAAATGCCCTACCAGCTGTGCTATTGCTCTGGCTCAGGTATTGTGCTTTTGTGTTCCTAGGTTATATTCTTTTTGTTTGTTTGTTTGTTTGTTTGTTTTTGGGTCACACCAGGCAGTGCTCAGGGGTTACTCCTGGCTCCATGCTCAGAAATTGCTCCTGGTAGGCACGGGGGACCATATGGGACACCGGGATTTGAACCGATGACCTTTTGCATGAAAGGCAAACGCCTTACCTCCATGCTATCTCCCGGGCCCCTAGGTTATATTCTTAAGAGTAATATTGCCAGAGCATATAAGAGCTCAAGTTCTAGTTTTTTTTTATTTTTATGAATATCTATATTGTTTTCCAAAAAGGCTGAACCAATCTGCATTCCCACATTCAGTAAGAGTCCCTTTCTCCCCACATCCACTCCAGCACTGGTTATTCTCATTCTTTGTAATGTGTGACTGCTTCTCATTGTTGTTTTGATTTGCATCTCCCTGATGATTAGTGATGAGTAGTATTTTTTTCTTGTGTCTTTTAGCCTTCTGTATTTCTTCTTTAAGGAAATGTTTGTTCATTTCTACTCCCCATTTTTGATGAGGATAGATGTTTTATGTATTTTTTCCACCATCTCTTCACTTCTACTTGAACTATTTATGTTGTATGGAGGTTATGTGCTGCTCATTTTCCAGCTCACTGATTATGTGCTCAGCAGCTGTTACACTACTGGTGAGACCTTCCAGTGAGTTTTTTCATTCACCTACCAACTTTTCTGTTTCTGTTATTTCTGTTTGAAATTTTCTCATTTCTACTCTCATATCCTTTTGAACATATTGACTGTCCCTTTCATGGTTTCTTTGAGTTCTTGAAACATCCTTAACTTTTCCTCTCTAAAGTCCTTATTAGATAGGCTATATAGGTGACTGGTATTGTTTGGATCTTCAGAACTACCTGCTTCATTCACTAGGTCTAGAGGGATTCTACATTGCTTACTCATTGTAACTTTTGCACTTTAGTGATATTTATTATGTGATGTGAATTAAAGAAATTTTCAGCCACAGAGTGGTTGTGCTTATCTTATGGGGCCACTGACCTCGCACACAGTGCTTCCTGGCACATGGAAATTCCTGGTCTGATATTTTTGTTTGTTTGTTTACAAATGTTGCCTGATCTTGTTTGTCACAGAAAGGTTCTTATAACTCTCTCAAGTCTAAACTATAGCTTTGAAGTTAGTGAAATCTAGACTAGAAGTTTTTAATTGTGAGTATCTCTGTTCATTCTTTCTTTGCTAGTAAGATATTATATGGAAAGATTATTTTGTGATGTTTATGTTGTTCTCTTGTTGTTTTTTTAAAATTTCTTTTAATTTTTATTTTGACCAAAGTGGATTACAAATCTTTCACAGTAACTTTTTAGGTACATAGGGACTTTGAATCAGGGGCATTCCCACCACCAATGTTGTCCTCCCTCCACCCCTGTTCCCAGCATGCATCCCATTTCCTCCCTTCCAACCCCTCCCTTCCCCACCCCGGGATGCTAGTATAAGTGGTCCACTCTGTGTCTAGCACGTTGTAGATTGGGTATAGATTCTGTTGTCGTTAACTTTGGATTTGGTGTTTAAGTCTGATCATATTTTTTATTTCTACCTAATGTTCATACAACTGTCTGGTCTTGGTACCCTCCATTATTTTCCCCTCAATTTGTGAGGTTGGACAAATTTATTTTTTGTTTTATTTATTTATTTTTATAATATCTTCATTTAAGCCCATTGATTACAGACATGATTGTAGTTGGGTTTCAGTCATAAAATGAACCCCCCCTTCACCAGTGCAACATTCCCATTATCAATCCCCCATCTCCCTCCTTACCCACACCCCTGCCTGTGTTTGAGACAGGCATTCTACTTCTATTACTTATTAATATTGTCCTGATAGTGTAGTCATCTCTCTAACTAAACTCACCACTCTTTGTGGTGAGCTTCGTATCGTGAGTCTGTCCCTCCAGCCTGCATCTCTATTCTTGGCAGGATTTCAGTAATGCCTTTTATTTTTCTTAACACCCAAAGATGAGCGAAACTATTTTGTGTCTGTTTCTCTCCCTCGGATTTATTTCACTCAGCACAATAGATTCCATGTCCATTCATGTATAGGAAAATTTCATAACTTCATCTCTCCTGACAGCTGCATATTTCATTATGTATTTATAGCAGAGTTTCTTTAGCCATTCATCTGTTGAAGGACATCTTGGTTGTTTCCAGAGTCTGGCTATTGTAGATAGGGCTGCAATTAATATACATGTGAAGAAGGCATTTTTGTATTGTGTTTTAGTGTTTCTAGGGTATATCCCTAGGAGTGGTATAACTGGATCATATGGGAGTTCAATTTCCAGTTTTTTGAGAAATCTCCAAATTGTTTTCCATAAAGGCTGGACTAGACAGCATGTGGAACAAGTTTTAAAGAGTTTTATTATATCTCTTGCTTCTTTAAATAGTCTGTCACTGTCTTGATTTTGCCATCTTGATTACTGTGTGTTTCTGGCACTCTTTGGCCCCCTTGAATCTGTTCAGTTCCCCCTCTCTAGAGAACAGAAAAGTTCTCAGTTATTATTTATTTTACCATTTATTCTTACATTCTTTCCATTAATTTATTTCTTTTATTTTGCCACATCATTATTACCAATAGTTAGTATCTTGTCCCCAGTATCATTGATATGGTCATCTACTTTCTGAAATACGTTTCTGCCATTGTATTTTTTACTCCTCCAATTCCATTTATATAGAACTGATAACCATGGTTCTTTAAATTATTTGCATTTTATTCCAATAATTGCTTTATTTCCATGGCCATTGCATCAAAATTGGTTAAACATTGATGCAGTGTGAAACTTTATTTGAGCTTTTTTTTTTTTTTGCTAGGACTCTTCTTCTGTATTTAAAAGCAGGTGAATTCCTTTGTTTCCCAACTGTACATAAATATTTGTGGGTGCTGTCATTTGAGCTCCAGATTTCCTACTGTCTGATCTGTTGCTATATTTCAGTATGAAGTTATACTTTATAATCTTTTAATCTAACAATTTCTGTGCCCTTAAGATGATTCTTCAGTGTAATGGAGGTGAATATCTAATATACTTCCTAACATAGATTTAATATGGAGGTATTTGAGTGAAGATAGTAAAACCAATAAGTGTTGGGTAGAATTGTAGAGGTCACAGTGCAGAAGGTCACAGCGCAGGAGTAATGGGGTAAAAACTGGTTCTAGGGGCCCGGGAGATAGCATGGAGGTAAGGCATTTGCCTTTCATGCAAAAGGTCATCAGTTCGAATCCCGGTGCTCCATAAGGTCCCCCGTGCCTGCCAGGAGCAATTTCTGAGCACGGAGCCAGGAGTAACCACTGAGCACTGCTGGTGTGACCCAAAAACCAAAAAAAAAAAAAAAAAAAACTGGTTCCAGTAAATTTTTCTAAAATCTTTCTTAAAAGTGTGTTTTTCTCATTTTCAGTATACATTATTTCTCTATTCAGTTAAAATTCAATTCTAAAATCAGCTTCAATATTGAGCATTTAAATTTTATGTATGTGCAGCTGAAACAAATACAGTAAAAACAAGTAAATAATATGTATTACTGTAAAAAAAATAAAGCTACTTTATTTATTCACACAACAGATGATGCTCAGGGATTGCTCCTGACTTTATACCCCAGAATTACTCATGATGGTTTTCTGGGAATCACAAGGGATGACAGCAATAGAATCAATTGAAGTTGCCTTCTTTTCTAAATAACCCTTCCTTTCTCTACTTAAGAAAAATTTCAAGGGGCCCGGGAGATAGCATGGAGGTAAGGCGTTTGCCTTTCATGCAAAAGGTCATCGGTTCGAATCCCGGTGCCCAATATGGTCCCCCGTGCCTGCCAGGAACAATTTCTGAGCATGGAGCCAGGTGTAACCCCTGAGCACTGCCGGGTGTGACCCCAAAAAGCAAAACAAAACAAAACAAAAAACAAAAACAAAAAAAAGTTTCAAGTTAAAATGAAGTTATTTGATGTGCTAATTTTCACAAGTAATATTTGTGCTTTAACTGATTATCAAACTGTGTCCCTTGTTCCTCAATTTGGGACTTATCAAAGAAACTACTTTCCATATATTCTGAGAGTTATCAATAATTTATAATTTTGGGATGAATGATAATATTAAAAGTAATGTAAGGATATTCTGGCCACTCTAAGTGACACTTTATGTTTATCTTAATATGACCTATCATTTTAATTCGAGAGTTTGAATTTATATTATATTAGTTCCAGTAGAACTATGTTTTCATAGCTATTTGGCTAATAAGAGAGAAATGTGCATAGTTCATTGTAAGTGGTTAAAAATAGTAAATTATGAAATTTCACTAAATGAGAATCAAATATCAACTATGCCTGGCCAAAGTTTCTGCAGTAGTAAGACTGAGAAGTTATAGCAGAACGCAGGTATCAGACATAAAACTATAGGTGTAAATTAAATTTAGGAAAACAGTTATATTTTAGTATTATTAAATTATCCATTTCTAAACTATCACAAATTTTCCTTTATTGAAGTATTTTTCTTTCTTTTTAATTGAAACCATTGTGGTTTACTAAGTCCTTTATTGTTGAGTTTCAGACACACAATATAACAGGGCCAGTCTCGCGAGTATTTTTGACCTCACACCACCAATGTTCCCAAAGTGTGTCCCATACCACCACCCTTTTCTCTAGTCTGCCAGTATAATCGGCCCATTTAAAATCTAAATGGTTAGAGTTTGGGTCTCTTGATTCCATTGTTGTTGAGTTGGCTTGGATATTTACTTCTGGCCTTTAAAAAAATTTTATAATAAACATTTTGCTTTGCTATGAGTTAAGAGCAGAAGGATCTATGACTTTTTTCCCTGCCCCCCATCTATGACTTATTTTATAGTCTTATTATTCTTATTCTTTTATTTCTCTTTGGCCACTGCCAGATTAAGTCGGGCTTATTTTTAGCTCTGTGCTCAGGGATCACAACTGACATTACTTGGGGAGCATGTGTGACATTGTGTAGAAAACATGATCAGTCACATGCAATTCAATCACCTAAACCCCTGTACAATTTCTATTGCACAATTGTATTAATTTAAGTAAAATTTAAACAATAATTTTAGTTAACATTTCAGACCATATTTGCATAGCAGATTTGTTTGGTTTCCATTGCACATCCCTCAAAAATTAAAAGCCATGAAGTCATTAGAAATTTTATTTGCACTAGAATTTATCTTCCAAATATTTGACTTGGCATTTGCAAAATATGTGTACATTGTGTGCAGCCCATCAAACTCACCACAGGTAACTGAGGAAAGAAATGCTAATATCTTCTCCTGTAAAGGATGCATAAACCATCTTCTTAAATGAAATAGGAAATTCTTCATTTAAAAACTACAAAATTCACTGTATAGAAAGAGGAGGTACAGTAAATGCACCCCATATACACCTCAACCCAGACCCTTGCCGGGTCTGTATTGTGAATCTGGGGACAAAAAAAAAATTTAATTTAAAAAAAAAACACTACAAAATTCAAACAAAATTTTTTTTACCAAGGAAAGTATCATTAGTCTTATGAAGATAGTTTAACATTTTAACTTTATTTCAACAGATATATTTTGTTTATTTTCTTGTCATGGCTGTGAGCAGTAACCATAATGTCATAAAAATGAAAACATGGTATAAGCATTTATAGACACCAAAATTATTACCGAAGTAATTGGTAGATGTTCTATGAACATTAGTCAAATGTAGGGACAGAGAGACAGTACTGTGGGTAGGGCATTTGCCTTGTTTGTGGCCCACCCTAGTCCAATCCCCAGCAGGCCATATGATCCCCTAAGGCAGTCAGGAATAATTAGTGAGTACAGGACCAGTAGTAAACTCTGAGCTCTGCTGATATGTCCCCCAAATAACAAAAAGAAAATTAGTCAAATTCAAAGTCACAACATGAAACTTTCCATTTATCCTCTTTCTGTATCCAATTAATTCTAAGATTGCCTGTTGAATATTTATATTGCTAGTTCACCTTTTTAAAACTTACTTTATTTAAATACTGTGGTTACAAGGTTGCTCAAAATACAGTTATTTTCCACAGTTACAAAGTTGTTTATAATTTTCAATCATACAATATACAACACCCCTCATCAGTGCATATTTCCCACCACTAGTGTCCCCTGTTTTTCTCTTGCCCTCCTCCCGTAGACATTTTTTGTCTCTATTATCTTTCAATATTGTCAATGAAGAGGTATCATGCATAACACTTTATCTGTTTTCAACACCCAGTTCTTGTCCAATGATCATTTACAACTATCACTGTCATTGTGGTCTCCTTTCTACACTAATTACACTCCCCTATTTGTTTGTTCACTTTTTAAATATGCCTTCAGAATAGGAGTGTTTTAGGTTGTCGTTTTAGGTTCTCTAAGATCGTTGTGATTATCTTTTTAAGCAGTATTCTTCACAATAATATAATCTTTTATGTTCTTCTGAGTGAAGTCTGCATGAAAACTTTATCATGTTCTTATCCTCCAATGTAGCCTCTTCATATAATATAAAGCACAATTTTGTTAATAGATCCCAAGTTCTACTTCTACTATTCCACCCATTTAATCTCCAGTCACACTCTCATTTCTTATTCTAAACCTCTATCTATAGTGCAAATTTATGAGCTCATAATATCTTTTTTCATTGTTCCCTGTGGAATATAGTATTTGACTTTTCAGATTACAACTTAAATGTAATACCCTCTGAGAAGTAAATCCCTACAATTTAAACAAAATCCCATCTCGACACTTTAGATTGTAATCACAAGTAGTAAACCTAAGTTTTATACCATCAGTATCTTAAATTCTCTCTATCATAAAATTCACCATATTATATTTTTCTCTTAATCATCCATATTATTGATAGAAAAATAACTTTTGTAAGTTATTCATAGTAAATATGTGCAATAAAAAATAAGTTAGGGATCTTTTGAATGACTTTTTATTAAGTCTTGGGGTAAATATTCCAAAGTGGAAATGCTATGATATATTGCAGCTCAATTCTAAATTAACTGAGAATTCTCCCTACAATTTTCCACAAGTGGGTTGAACCAGACCACATTTCCATCAGCAGTGGATGCAAGTTTCTTTTTCATCACATATATGCCAGCATAAATTGTTCCTATTATTTTTACATACACCATTTTTACTGATGTGAGATGATATCTCACTGGTGTCTTGATTTGTTTTTCTCTAATAGTAAATTAAAAACATTAGTTCAAAAGGACATATGTACACCATTGTTTATTGCTGCACTTAATATAATAGCTTAGATACAAAACCAAACTTGGTGCCCAACCACAGATGAATGTATCATGAAGATGTGGTACATATACACAATGAAAAAATATGCAGTTGCAAGGAAAAAGCAAATCATGCAATTTGCTGCAACCTTGAGGGAAGTAGCTATATTATATTGAGTGAAATAATGCAGAAGAAAGAGGATGAATATCTGTGATATGTAGAATAACTCGATGTGGACATATGATGTAACAATTAATGTCTAGATCACTCTTGACCGCAGTAGTGTCTAGGGATGAGAAAAGAAAGAAAATCAAGGAGGAAAGGAAGAAGTTGAGAAAGGTAAGTAATGTGGGGGACAAGGGTCGAGGCTTCAGTTTAATTACCCATCCATTCAAATCAGATGTATCAATACTGAAAACTTAAGATCGAAGCTTCAACCACTGAACTTTGTGATGTGTGTGCCAAGGCGGTGGGCAGAAACTGAAGAGGGTAAACAGGTTGGGTGATCATGAAGTATGGGAACACTGGTATTGGTTTAGAAATATTATATGCTAAAAACTCAAGTATCAATGACTTTGCAAAACATGATTTATTAATTAAATTTTAAAAATAAAAGTACCTTAGGAATTTTTTTTTCAAATTAACAAACTGTAATTGTTTTCCCAAAGAAGACAAAATGGCAGGAATTTTATTTTAAAATGCAATTGCAGGTTCAACTTGGACACACATATGTGCTGAATTTTTCAACAAAGCTTATTTATTGAACATACTATTCATATAATGAAGTGCACAAGTATTAGTAAGCATGGTAGTGAATTTTCATACATTGAATTCCTAGATTTGAAATATCTGTCTCCTAAGTAAGATCTTTGTACTCTGCATAATTCTACCTTCATCCAACATCCCAAGGTGACCAATACAATTTGTTATTTTTAATAATGTATTCAATTGTATTTATTAATGTATTCAAACAGTCAATGCCCTTAAAGGTTTAATCTTGAAGCCACAGAAATAGTATAACAGATAAAGTGCTTTCTGTGCATGCAGCTGACCTGCATTCAATCTTGACACATCTTATGGCTCCCCATGAATTCCTCATTAGGAATCATGAATGATTCCTGAGTGCATAGGTTGTGGACCATCCCCTAAAATAAAATACACACACACACACACACACACAAAAGTATTTGTACAATATGCAACATCTGTTTCTAGATATGATCAATATTTATGTGATAGTCATTTTAGCTGTATACAGTTTACTTTAGTATAGTAAGTAGAAATTGTCAGTATTTTTTCCAGTGTTAATGAATATTGATAAGTATTTGTATTAATTCTACTTTTCAATTATGTTGAAAATGTTAGCACTAATATTCTTCCTTGGTCAGCACAGGGTCACATTTTTCTTTCATGTAACCCAAGAGTAAAATGTTTGCCAACAGAAAATATGCAAATTTTAGGTTCGTATAGAATATTGAGGTCTTATTATGAATTAAAAGTTAATAAAGGAGGATAATACAAGTATTCGTAAACATATGAAAGTAGGTCAGCACACTTAGTGAAATAATCTGGGGCTATTTAGGGATTTTAACCTTTTGGTCAACTTTGGTTTAATTAAACCTATTGGTTTAATTTTATTTGCTTAAATTTTATTGTTTTTTTGGGGGCCACACCTGGCTGCACTCTGGGGTTACTGCTGGCTCTGTCTTCAGAAATTACTCCTGGCTTGAGAGACCATATGGGATGCCGGGGATCAAACCCCCATGTGTCCCGGGTCAGTCACGTGCAAGGCAAACACCCTATCGCTGTGCTACCATTCCAGCCCCTGCTTAAATTGAGTTGTTTACAAATTATATTTTTATTCTATGGCAAATCTCCTTCAGAGCCTAGTGGTTTTGTTGTGGTATATTTTGTCTCAAACAGTTGATGAAGGTCTTGATTCTGTGAGCAGTCTGATTCATGTTTCTGGCTAAGAGTCATTATTTAAATGACAGTTAATCACATAAGTGAGCCAATTTGCAATCATAACACCAAGTCTCAGTCATCCAAGGACTCCAAAATAGGCCTTTTGATGACTACTGTGGAGCAGAAATAATATGGAGAATTTCAAAAACTAAATCATTAGGAGTCAGTGTAGTGTAAATCTGGGTCCGCATCTCTTGGACTTATTTCCCAAAAAACAAATGCCAACATGTAAATTAAAACACCATCATACTAACTTTTCACAACCCACAGAGAGATTTAAAAATCACACTGATTGTCTTGACCTAGTTTCTAAAGGCCCGCATTTTGCTTCATTTGATTCACTAAAAGTGATTCAATAAATCCAGTATAATGTCAGTTATGAGAAATAAATTAGTTTACTCTGGAAAGGAGTACTAAAATAAGTTATCGCAATTTTTAATTCGGCAGTTCACTAGTAAACCTAGTAAGTTTGACAAAGTGGTAGCAGATTGGCGGTGAAAGTTTGGAAATGGAATATTTATTAAAGAAATGATACATAGTTAAATAGAAAGATGACCTTATGTCTTTCATCTCAGTGTGAAAGCATAGAATTTTAAATGATATAGATTAATAATAATCTAAAATAAAAAATTATTGCCTTGTATCTAGTTTTTGAAATTTTCTTGTTTTCCACGTACGTTAATCTATAATAATAAGCATTTATGTGTAAATATCTATTTCAATAGACAAAATAAAATTCTACATGATAAGCAAAATATATTAGTTTAATTAGGAGCGCATTTCTCTACTATTAATAAAATAAGTTGTTTCTCAAAGCCAATGAAATCTGTAACTATATGTGATAGAATTTATTATTTGGCCAAAATTCTTCATAACTGCTTATCTAAAGCAGTTTTGCTTATAGTTTTTATTTGTATATCCAAATAGGTTCTTTCTTTTGTGGATGTTATGACTTAATTTGGTCATTAGATAGTAACAGATGTGAGGCAAAGCAAAGGCCTTGAAGAGTGATTGCATGTTTCCTCCTGTTTTCTTACACCACTGTCATTGTAATGAGAACATATGAGTCTTAGCCTGCTGAAGCCTGCTGAAGCTGAGTGAAAAGTGAAGCACAAATTTCCCTGAAGGCCCAACTAGCAGCTAACAATAAAATTTACTAGCAAGCAAGTGAATTCCAGTTCATATTAAGGGTCTCAGATTTAATTCATTGCTGAACTATATTGTGAACAATTAACATTTATTTATTGCTCCATACCATCAAAAATTTTGTTTCTGTTGCATTACTATGGAAAATGCATTGCCATATTAAAGTATTGAATTCCATATAAATTGCATAGCTGGGTTTCAGCTGCAATATTTGGGTCTCAGCATACAATGAAAGGTATTAGGAGTCTTGGCATATCTTGGGATCTCACGACCAGAAATGAGTATGGCTTCTGGAATCCCAACACTGCTAGGGAGGCTCTTTTTCAAATATATCAGACAATCTAGTAGACATTATCTATGAAAATATGATTATCATGCCTGACTTCCTATATAGTACTACTGTACAACATAAAAGATACAGAAACACATTCTTCAATTCCTCATTCAAAATTCTAATCTGCTAAGTGTGAACTGAGTCTATTTTATCATATTTTATTTTATTTCAAAATCTTAGTGAACCTGATGCAAATGGGTTTCAGAATCCCAAGACTTAGGGAACAAGATCTGGGATAAATCTAAGGTTAAATAGCAAAATTAGAATATTAGAATAAAGAAATCTAAATTTAGAATTAAGTAATGGAGGTGGGTTTAAAAGAAGACTAAAATCTATGAGTGATGGCAAGTTTCATGAAGCAAGGCAATGTAAAATACAATGCAAAAAATAAAGAAAACAGAAGATTATAGAATCTAACACATAAACCTCAGATTTAGAAGTTTGGGTGCACTATGTCTCAGGACTCAGAAATGGTTTTGCCTGTTTCAAACTATTACCTCCTAATTCATATTTTTATGCAGATTCCTTTAATAGAATTAATTCATGGTAGAACTATTTTCTTATTCACCCAGCATCTAGTGAGAGACTTGCTTTAATGCATAGTATATTTTTAGTGATACTTACTGGTCTCTTTCCCGACTGTAGTTTATTTACTTGGACTCTTATTTTAATGTAAAAATTTGTATAGGTATGAGCTAACACATATTTACATATGTGTCTGTCTTTATATCTGTTTACATTTTTATACAACCCTTACAGTGTTGAAATATTGCTTATTTTATATTTTGTTATCAAGACGCACAGCATGCTTTATATCTTATTCTATGATATTAAGCTTATGATAATTTTTTTCTGAAAATAAAATTTCAATTTTAGGTAAATTGAAAAAGCAGTTTTGGGTAATGGTAAGATATTTATTTCTTTATAATATATTTTTTGTTTTTATTCATAAAAAGGACAAAACACAGTCCTATCTACTCCCTTGAAAATGATAAAAGTAACTAAAATAAATATTATTTAGTAACAAATAAAACTATAGTCACCTTTCCTAAAATACAAAGAAAACATGTGTATATAAAGTTTAATTAAAAATCATGAATCTTAAAGCAAAGGGTACACTGATTATTAGTTTGACAGAGTTTTTCATTGATGGTCCTACTTAAATTGCACAATAGTATGAGGAAATGAAAAAGCCAAAATCATCATTATAAGAGATATTAATCCACCTACTGCTACCACAAATTAAAAACTAAGCAAAATACTTCCAACATCTGTTTTGTTATTATCTTTCAGAACCATTTCATGCAAAAATCTAACCAGTATTGCTCTTTACTAACATACAGTCTAAAATAAAGACAAGCATGCATTTGGCAAATAATTTAGTGTTCTTAATTATAGAAAAATGCCCAACATGGGTCAGGTTACCAAAGGAAACTCCAGAGTGATAACAATGAAAGCACAAACATTTGTACATAGGACTTACAGAATATTCATTTCCCTTAAATATGAAGAGATTTTGTTTAATTTTCAAATAGGTCATTTTTTTAAAATCTGTTAATATCTTAAGATTACTGACATACTTCCATTGGAAAATCCATTTCACATATTTTGGAAAACTTTCATTTTATAACAAGAATGTAAAGTAATGAAATACATATATATTTTTTGTAATAAAAATTCTAAACATTTACACAGATATATAGTACAAAAATGTACAAATAAAATAAATGGGGATAAAGTAGTAATAGATCTTTTTTCCTTATAAATATTTCCTATGAACCTATAAGGTTCCTTTCTATAAAGATAAACTAATTGACTAGCAAGTGTGTGCTAATAATATAAGGTTCATTTCTTAAATCATAGGCATTGCACTTTTTCATCAGCCAGTTACTAGTTTATATTGATTTTTTCCACATCCATGCCCAAACACATTTCCATGCACTCCATGAAGAATGAAGAAACGTGCATCTTTCTTTCATGAGTCAGAAAAATCTAACAGGAGAATTCAAACAGGAGACACAACTGAACATTATTTGTCCCCATTTGACCTTTCAGCTTTGCACAATCATCAACATACCTTCAAAAACATTGATTTGGTAGTTTAAGTGAGTTCTCATTATTGCATTTAATTGTGAAATGGATTTAAATTAAAATTTAAAATGAAAGAATACTGTGTTTTTTTTTCTATCAATAGATACTTTCTTGATCCCACACCTTCTATGAAGACATATTTTCCACAAGATACTCAAAATGAAACATAGCAAAATATTCTGATAATTGCTATTCACTTAATTGCCCTAACTTCAAAAAGACAGCCACTTCTCAATAAAGACTTAAAAAATGTAAGCACTGTACTTTTCAAAATTTATATATATCCACATATGAATATATTTGGTGATATGATACTCTAGGTAGGAATTTGTTTTAAGGATTTAAATGAATACATATATGAAATAATAAGCAGAGTAGAATACAAGTGTTAAAACTTCGATAGGTTAACTTAATATTAGAAAGCTAACTAAAAAATTTTACTGGTTCTGAAAATGAAATACCTAGAAAATTACCTTGAAATTAAAAACACTGATAGTAAACTTCTGAAATTTGGTTTTCAATACCCCAAAATCCATCAGGATAGTCATAAAATTATACTGATAATTGAATTTGCATTAAAAATTTTATACTTTTTTCTTTCAAAGAAATTCAAATTGTCATGAATGACAAGTCATTTGGAAAGCACACAAGACCTTAAACAGAGAGGATAGTACTAGAGACTGTATTACTGTTAACATTTACCACATAATATCAACATTTCAACCTCTATTATAATTCACAACTTACTAATTTGAAGCACCTGTGTATGGCGATTTTACTTTCACTCTACTACAACCTATAGAATTGAACACTTTAGCTTGTTCCTTTAGATTATGTCATGCAACTGTCACAGAATCAGGTTAAACGGTTTATAAGGCATATTGGAACGAGTTAAATAATTTTGTATTCATTTAAAAGTTTATTCTTTTGATTAAATGAGTTCCCGAATGCCTCCATCATTATGTGTGGATAGTTAAAGCAGAATTTGTTTGGCTTATGATGTAGCCTCAAGAGTTGGAAAGATTTGTAGTCTTCACAGGGATGAAGTTGTCCTCTGAGCTGGATTGAGAACTGTAGTTATAACATCACATTCAGAATTCCAGATAGAAAATGATGCCAAGGAAAGGCAGAAGTAAGCCAAGAATACTTTTTGATAAGGTGGATGCACCTACAAAATAAAACAAAATCAAAACACAAAACACGAATTGTTTTATTAAATAATCATAATGACAAATTTGACTGTTTTGAGGAAGATTGGGTTATAGAGTCCTAAAATCAAAGTGGTTTCTTGAAAAATAAAAGTAACAACAAAATCTGGCATAGTTTCTTTATTCTTTAAAAATATTTTTGGGTCACACCCGGAAGCACTCAGGGGTTACTCCTGGCTCTATGCTCAGAAATCGCTCCTGGCAGGCTCAGACTATATGGGATGCTGGGATTTGAACCACCAACCTTCTGCATGCAAGGCAAATGCCTTACCCCCATGCTATCTCTCCAGCCACAGTTTCTTTATTCTTTAGTGATTTAAAATTTTCAATGTATCAAGGATTTTTAAATGTCATGGCATGTGAACTATTCACACACCATGTTCTCATAAAAAGATCACAAATATTTGCCCACTTTAAGCCTATAAACCCACAATCTTAAATTCCTATCAGAAAAACAAGAAACATAGAAAACCTAATAAAGAATTTGGTAAAAGTAAGAATGATTCACAGGGACTATGACATAACAGTATATTGTAATTTTGTCTGCATTATCTCTCCAGCCTTACATATTTTTAGACATGAGATAAGTTTTACAAAGATGGGAGAAATATAATTTTGATACTAGCAAATCACTTACCAAAATTGTTAGGGACTGTGGTTACACGTTTTTTAATTTTTTATTACAATATCATGAATTACAAAATTTTTCATGATATATTGCTTCACACAATATATATCAACACAAATCCTACATTTATATGACTTTCCCTCCAGCAATACCCCGAATTTCTTTTCCACCCACATTTAGATACTCTTCTTGCTCTCACATTGTTCCTCTGGAACTCACTCCATAGTTTTGCAATTTATTTCTTTTCAGGCCAGCTAGATCCAGGAGCTCCCATACCAGACATCTGTTCTCTAATGGGTCCAGATACTGAAACTCTATTCAATGAGTAGAGATTTATTGCTGGTAAATCTCAGATATCACAACTTAGAGGCATTTTTCAAAATAGGTGATTTTGATTCCCTTCCCTCTGGCTAGGACAGCAACTTCCACATATGACCTCTGCCATATCATTGTTCAGATCCACAGCTCCTGAAGCATGCACATGCAGCCAAACAACAACCCTCCCATATTTCACATTAATCTCAAAACTGTAGCAGCACAGTGAACCTGATGGGGAAGACACAGGATTTCACCAAGTGCAATGATCAAAAACAGTAACTCAGAAGTCTCACCAACCCCGAGTTGCTAAGTAAATCTTCAATGACATTAGTGACACCATTTTAAGGATGCTTACTTAATGTTATGCTCACCTTCCAGTTCACTAATTCTGTACTCAACAGCTGTTACTCTGCTGGTGAGGCCTTCCAGAGTGATTTTCATTTCACCTACCAAGGTTTTTATTTCTTTCATTTTTTTCGAGGTTTTCTCATTTCTGCTCTTATATCCTCTTGATTCCTATTGGCTGCTTATTCCATAATTTATTTCAGCTCTTTGTATCACCTCCCCATTCTCTAAATTCATTACTAGTGAGGTTATATAGTTTGCTAATATTTTTTGAGTCCTCAGCTTCCATCTTCATTTACTTGCTTTTGTGAGGTTCTGTATTGCCTTCCCATTTTGACCTTTGATTTTTTTAATGTGTTGTAGTGGGACTCCTCTGCTAGAAAAAATGTGAGGCCCCAAAAAGAGGCAGAGCAATTCAGGGGTTACTTCTGGCTCTGTGCTCAGAAATCACACCTAGTAGATACAGGGTACCATATTAGTTTTTTTTTTGGGGGGGAGTCACATCCGACAGTACTCAGGGGTTACTCCTGGCTCCATGCTCAGAAATTGCTCCTGGCAGGCACGGGGGACCATATGGGGCACTGGGATTCGAACCAATGACCTTTTGCATGAAAGGCAAATGCCTTACCTTCATGCTATCTCCCGGGCCCCAGGGTACCATATTAGGATCAAACTTATGTCTGCTACATATACGACAAACACCCTACCCACTGTGCTACCATTCTGGCCCATATTTGAATTTTTAATTTAAATTTGAATTTTTAAATTAAAAACTAGTTTTTAAAATAACACCTCCATACAACAGAAAAGACTGTAAAAATCTTTAAAATAATCAAACAGACAATTATAGACTTTTGAGATAACTTGAATAGGAACAACATAAAATAATAGCGGTTCCAGAGGGATAGGAAGAAACACCTATGCAAAAGAAATGCTCAAAGATATAAATACTGAGAAGTTCTCAGAACTGAAGAGTGTAATTGCACACATACTGAACACCATGAGAGAGACAAAATAAAAGCACCCCAATGCACATTCTAGTCACAATGATGAAAACCACAGACATAGATTATTGAAAGAAGCAAAATTTTCCAGGATGCAAATGATAATGAAGACACAAATTCTCAAAATCTATGGGACACAGCAAAAGCGGTACTGAGAGGAAAATTTATAGCTTTGTAAGCACACATGGACTAAATGAACTAGTTAAGAGAAACAGAGTGGCTAAATGGATAAAAAAAAGATGAATCTGACCTTCTTCTGCCTATAAGAAACACACCTGAATAGTCAGAACCAAAATAGACTCAAAATTAAAGGCTGAAGGAAAATCATCCAAGCAAACAGCACCCTTAGAAAAAGACAGGGTGGGCATATTAATATCAAACGACACAAACTTTAGATTCAGAAAGTTGTAAGGCACAAAATGAACACTTCATACTAATCAAGGAATAGTGCAAAAGGAAGAAATACACTACTAAACATAAATGCTCCCATGAGAGACCAGTAAAATATGACAAATATCTGAATAAAATTACTGAAAAATTTGAAAGAGGATATCAATAATAACACAATAATTGTGGGAGACCTCAACACAGACCTTGATAAGTCAACCAGACTAAAACCCCAACAATATATACTAGCCCTGGGGTTGGGAGGTTAAGAAAATATATACTAGCCCTGAAAAGAGAAATGGAAGAAAAAGGCCTAATATATACACATTCTTCGCCATTGTACTTGGGCCACAGGCTCACACATAAAACATACCTCCATAAAATCAAGTGGATAGAAAATTTGCATTCTCCCTTCACTGACAACAAGGCTCTGAAATTAGATGGGAACTACAAAAGGACACAAAAGAACTTTAACACCTGGAAATTAAACAGCCTAATACTGAACAACCAGTGGATCTGAGATGAAATCAAGGAGGAAATCAAAATTTTCCAGGACGTAAATGATAATGAAGACAAATTATAAAAATCTATGGGACACAGCAA
Source organism: Crocidura indochinensis (assembly GCA_004027635.1). Taxonomy (NCBI): domain Eukaryota; kingdom Metazoa; phylum Chordata; class Mammalia; order Eulipotyphla; family Soricidae; genus Crocidura; species Crocidura indochinensis. The sequence continues at coordinate 70,800 of PVKC010000098.1, read as the reverse complement.
AAGCGGTACTGAGAGGAAAATTTATAGCTTTGCAAGCACACATCAGGGAGGAAGAAGAGGCATACCGGAATAGCTTAATGACGTAGCTTATAAAATTAGAAAATGATCAACAAACGGAACCAAAAATAGGGAGACAGAAGGAAATAACAAAGCTGAGAGCAGAAATCAATGAAATGGACACCCAAAAATGATGCAAATGATCAATGAAAGCAGAAGTTGGTTCTTTGAAAAAATAAACACGATTCATAGAACACTGGCAAAACTCACAAAGAAAGAAGGAAAGAAAAACTTGGTAACTCGTATTAGGAATGAAAAGGAGAGATCACTACATATGTTGCAGAGCTTTACAGGGTAATCAGAGACTACTTTGAGAAACTATGACATTAAAACTGAGAACCTGGAAGAAATGGATAAATTCTTGGACTCTTATAACCTTCCATGGTTGAATAAGGAGGATGTAGCATACCTAAAGACCCCCATCACTATTGAGGAAATTAAAGTGGTAATCAAATGTCTGCCCCAAACAAAAGCCAGGCCCAGATGAATTCACTAATCAATTCTTCCAAACTTTCAAGAGGAACTACTACCAATCCTGACCAGGTTCTTTCATGAAATTGAAAAACCGGGAACACTTCCAAATGGTTTCTATGAAGCCAACATCACAATGATATCAAAACCAGACAGAGATGCTGCCACAAAAGAAAATTACAGATGAATGTCCCTGATAAACACAGATGCAAAGATCCTCAACAAAATCCTGGCAAATAGAACCCAATGCCTCATCAAGTAGGCATTACTACAATCAAGTAGGTTTCATCCCAGGAAAGCAAGGATAGTTCAACATCTGTTAATTTGTCAACATAATACACAACATCAACAACAAGAAAAATAAAAAAACACATGATCATAACAGTAGATGCAGAGAAAGTATTTGATAAGGTCCAACACCCATTCTTTTTTTTTTTTTTTTTTGGAGGGGGGTCACACCCAGCAGTACTCAGGGGTTACTCCTGGTTCCACGCTCAGAAATTGCTCCTGGCAGGCACGGGGGACCATATGGGGCACCAGGATTCAAACCGATGACCTTTTGCATGAAAGGCAAACGCCTTACTTCCATGCTATCTCCTGGGCCCCCCAACACCCATTCTTGATAAAAACTCTCAGCAAGATGGAAATAAAAGGAATCTTCCTCAAGATAGTTAAGGCCATCTTCTGCAAACCAATGGCAAATATTATTCTCAATGGAGAAAACTAAATGCCTTTCCTCTAAATTCTGGTACAAGACAAGGCTGTCCTCTCTCACTACTCCTATTCAACATAGTACTGGAAGTACTATGCTATATTTGCTTATAGTGATTAGACAAAAAAAAAGATATCAAGGGCATCCAGATGGGAAAGTAAGAAGTCAAGTTTTCACTATTTGCAGATGACATAATACTACATTTAGAAAACCCTAAAGAATCTACCAAAAAACTTCTAGAAACAATAGACTCATATAGCAAGGTGACAGGCTACAAAAGTAACACACAAAAATCAATGGCCTTTTTATACACAAATAATGAAAGAGAAGAAATGGGCATTAAGAAAACAAGTCCATTCACATTAGTGTCACACAAACTCAAATATCTTGGAGTCAGCTTGAATAAAGACATGAATGACCTATACAAAGAAAACTATAAAATTCTGCTTCAAGAAATAAGAGAGGACACACAGAAATGGAAACACATACGCTGCTCATGGATCAACATGATTAATATCATGAAAATGCAATACTCCCCAAAGCATTGTACAGATTTACTGTAATCCCTCTAAAGATCCTCATAACATTCTTCAAAGAAGAGTATCAAGCACTTCTGAAATTCATCTGGAACAATAAACACCCACGAATAGCTAAAGCAGTCATTCGGAAAAAGAACATGAGAGACATCACTTTCCCCAATTTTAAACTGTATTACAAAGCAATAGTTATCAAAACAACATGGTATTGGAATAAAGACAGACCTTCAGATCAGTGGAATAGGATTGAATACTCAGAGAATGTTCCCAGACATCCAATCTCTTAATCTTTGATAAAGGGGCAAGAAATCCTAAATGGAGCAAGGAAAGCCTCTTCAACAAGTGGTGTTGGCACAACTGGTTATCCACTTGCAAAAAAAGCGAACTCAGACCCCCAGCCAACATCATGTACAAAGGTAAAATCCAAATGGATTAAAGACCTGGTATCAGACATGAAACCATAAGGTATATAGAACAACACATAGGTAGAACACTCTATGACATTGAGACTAAAGGCATCTTTTTTTTTTTTTTGGGCCACACCCGATGACGCTCAGGGGTTACTCCTGGCTATTCGCTCAGAAGTCACTCCTGGCAGTCACGGGGGACCATATGGGGAACCGGGGGATCGAACCAAGGTCCGTCCTAGGTTAGCACAAGGCAAGGCAGGCACCTTACCTCCAGCGCCACCACCTGGCCCCCGAGACTAAAGGCATCTTTCAGGAGGAAACAGCACTCTCCAAACAAGTAGAAGCCAAGATAAACAGATGGGAATATAATAAGGTGAGAAGCTTCTGCACCTCAAAAGAGATAGTGCCTAGGATATAAGAGCCACCCACTGAATGGGAAAAATTATTCACCCAATACTCATCAGATATATATATATATACAAGTTAAGATTTACAAGTTACTGACAGAACTTAGCAAGAAAAAAACCTAACCCCATCAATAATTGGAAAGGAGAAATGAACAATTTCTTAAAGAAAAAATAAAATGGCCAAAAGACACAAGAAAAATGCTCCAACTCACTAATCATAAACAACTATGAGTTATCATCAGAGACTGGTACACATCACAAAGAATAAGAATAAACAGTGCTGGTGGGGATGTGGAGAGAAAGGAACTCTCATTCACTGCTGGTGGTAATGCCATCTAGTCCAGCCTTTATGGAAAACAATATGAAGATTCCTTATAAAACTGGAAATTGAGCTCCCATATGATCCAGGTTTACCACTCCTAGGGATATACCCTAGGAATACAAAAGTAAAATTCAAAAATCTCTTCCTCACACCTATATTCACCGCAGTGCTATTTAAATAGCCAGACTTTGGAAACAACCAAGATGCCCTTTGACAGATGAATGGCTAAAGAACCTGTAGTACATATACACAATGGAATATTATGCAGCCAATCAGGAGAGATGAAGTCATGAAATTTTCCTATACACGGATGCACATGGAATCTATTATGTTGAGTGAAATAAGTCAGAGGGAGAGAGATAGACACACAATAGTCTCACTCATCTAAAGGTTTTAAGAAAAATAAAAGACGTTTTTGTAATAATTCTCAGAGACAATAGAGATGAGGGTTGGAAGGTCCAGCTCACGATATGAAGCTCACCACAAAGAGTGGTGAGTTTAGTTAGAGAAATAACTACACAACGAACATAACAATGTGAATGAATGAGGGAAGTAAAAAGCCTGTCTCAAATACAGGTGGGACAAGGTGGGAGATTTGAGACATTGGTGATGAGAATGCTGCACTGGTGAAGGAGGGGGTGTTCTTTATATGACTAAACCCAACTACAATCATGTTTGTAATCAAGTCGTATAAATAAAGGTATTTAAAAAAGTTTTAAACTTAAAAATAACTTCAGCTAAAATAGCAAAAAAAAAAATTGTCATATAAGCAAAATTCTCCAATGCTATCTGTGTTCCTTAGTTACTTTGAGCCTTTACTTAACAGAGCACTAAATCCTACATTCATTATATTAGGACCCAATTCTGCTCAGACCCCACCTTGGGCAGAAGATCCTAGTCAGTTGATCATTCAGCTATGCAAAAACTCTGTCCTGCTAGATCACACACTTACTTAGTCCCACCTCCCACTGTGAGCCTACAGTAATTTTTTTGGTTCTCATACCTCTCTAAATATTAGAAAGTGAGACTTGATTTTAGAAGAAATTATTACAAAGCAGAAGAGGCAAACAACAAAACAGATATAAGCAATGGTAAATCTTATTGCTGTTCAGACCCTCTAAAATTCAAATCTCCACCCTCAGCAATCATGAAGTGTTGCTTTAATATAAATTAATTAGTCCTAGTGCTGGTGTGGGGATGGTGAGGCCTTTCTGGGCTCCATCCGACTCCCACAGCCCCTATGATCTGGCAGGTCTGAAGGTTGCAGGGTGAGGGCGGAGAGATTCACAAAGCAGTCAGATAAAGTTCTAGGAGTTAGCCAACTTTATTTTATAGTCCCTGCCACCACGCACATCTCCTCACAAGGTCTCTTACACTAAGCCTTATCCTAGCACCTACTTTTCCACTCCTTCTGGCTCTCTCGGTCTCTTGTCTTCCTTTCAGATATTTTCCCCAGGCTTCCTAACTGGTTTCCAGGCTGACTAACTTCCTTTGGTGATGCTACTGTTGTTGCTTCTGTGAAGATGCTTAATTGCTAATGCTGAATCTGATACTGAATTGGTGATACTGAATCTCAGAGGATGATGTCTCTCCTACACTTCTCTCTCTAACTCTCCTTATCTCCTCTCTCCCCATGCAGACTCCTCTACCCGCCTATTCCAGGTGTGTGCAATTCTGATCATTCAGGTGGGATAAATAAGAAGTTGGGGAGGGGATACTACAATGAAGCACAATAAATTATGAAAAATAAAAGAATTTAGCTGCCTCAACAAAATGGATCAGAATTACAGATAAATCATCCAGTTTGCCCAATTGCACATTACTGCCTGAGGATAACAAAAATATGAAGACTATATAAATGCTATGAAAAATGTACTGATAAAATTTATAAAAAAACAAAAATATAAATAATATGAAAATGTACTGATAAAATTTAAAAAAAGGAAAAAAAAGAAAAATGTACTGAATAATAAACTCATGTAACTTAGAAAAATAATTCAGGGAAAATTAAAAAATTAATTGAAATAAGAATGAAGAGATTAAAGAATAGAATCATAGGCCACAGCATTCTCATAGAAGCCTAAACACAAATCAGTGATCTTGAAGAAAAAGCATAAAATGTCCAAAAAAAAAGAGGCGAAATATTTAATAAACAAACTTTAATGAAGAAATTGTAAGGCATTTAATAGACAAGAAGAAGAAATAACCAGGAAAGAATTCTGGAATGAATATAGGAAAGGAGAAGAAAGCCTTGTTGAGGAGATAAGACCTAGGTGTTAAGAGATCCTCTAGATATTAAGGTTTGCACTCCTATGTTCCCTATGTTATGCAGTTATGCAAATACATGCAGATAATTCACGTTTGATCTTCATCCCTAAATATGGTCTCATAAGCCCACTAGGAGTAATCCCTGAGTACTGCTTTATATGGCACAACAACAACAACAAAATCTCTAAGTGAGTAGTATCAAGATGTTATAATCAAAATTGCAAGAACCAAAGAGAGTCACAGAATTTTCAAGGCAACAAGAAAGAAGAAAATTCTCAAAAATAAGGTACATAATATAAAATTTTCTGAAGATATCTAATAAGCATATAAGGAAAACAAAATGACAATGATATGCAACTTCATATATGTATATACATTATTTCATATATATATACCACTTGATGTAACATAAAACATTATATTAGATATATTGAAATATATGTCATTCATGTAATATAAGATGAAAACAAAAATATTGGTGTTACTGTTTTGAAAAAGGAGTTTACTGGTGCTGGGAATGTCACCTGGTAGAGCTTCCTTGGAAATCATATGGAGATTTATTTTAAAAAGTTAAGAATGATGCTCTCATTTGATCCAGTTATCTAACTTCTAGGTATCAACTTCCAAAATACCAAACATTAATTTGAAACAGAATATACATATAATGCATATATAAAATTCACACAATTCTTAGTATCATATCCAGGATATAGAAGCAACCAAATGTTTAATATTGAAAAAATGGACAAAGATATTGTGGTATGGTATATATATATATATATATATATATATATCGATAAGTATAGATATAGATATAAAATGGAAAGCAATGCATTCACCAGAAAAAAAATTTAAATCATACAGTTCCTGGCAACTTATATGGAAAAGGAAGCTGAGCAAATTAAACCAGAGGCAGATAAACAAATATAACATAATCTCACTCATCTAGGCTATATAAAACATATATCAATGGTATGGCTAAATTAATTAATACTCGACCTTACATATGAGGATCCAAACTGAGAGTGTCAGGTTCAATTAACTGGAAGGAGGGCGAATGAATATGTTGACTAGAAATAATATACATGGGGGAATCCTGAGCTCATAAATGATGCTAACGGAGGTAACAGTATACAAATGATCACAACTATAAACTGATAAATAATGGAGAATGAGTAAGAGAGAAGGAACATTGAGTCTTAACTGATAGGAGGAGAGATTATTGGCACTTTGGTGGTAAGACTGTGCAGTAACACTCTATCTATATCAATATAAAAAATTTGAACACTTGCACCATTATAATTCTAAAGTATAATAAAATGTTAAAGAAAACATGAGAAAACTCCAAATTTGTGTTATGTTAAAAATTATGGCACATGCATATATACATATATTTATATTTTTATAACTAAACTATAAGGAAAGATGAAATCCTGCAGTTTACTTCAATGTGAATGGAGCTATTAGACATCTTGCTAAGAAAATTGCAGGACTTATAAGGAATTATTTCAACTATGTAGAGTTTAAAGCAACATATAAGAAAATTAAAATGGCCAATGACAATAGACCCTGGGTATCAGTCTTTAGAACTTAATTTGCTAATTGTGAGATTGGACATAGAAACAATGATGGAGATATATCCCATTCTAGATATAGTGCAGTAATATTTTAGCAGTGATGCATTATCAATAGTATTGAAAATCATAATATTTAATAGAAGAGCTTCTTCTCATGAAAGATTCAATTTTATTTAATTTTAATTCAGTACATATATATATAATATATCATGTATACATTTTGAGAACAAAGTACCATAATCTAACAATGTAATAAATTCTAGGAATCCAAAGGAAAAATAAAAAAAATATTTAGATTAAGTCAATGTAGACAGAAGAGTATAGTAATTTATTAGCAGTATTTATTTCACCCTGGTTTTATCCTTACCACCATATCTGGTCCCCTGAGCATAGCCTGAAGTTAGCCCTGACCACTGCTGGCATGGCTCCCAAAATAAACAAACACATCAAATGAAACAATATAAGAAACAGATTTTGCTGAAGTCTAGGGTAGACATGATAAAAGAAAGAGTTATTTCCACTTTAAATTTATGAGTATATATTATATAGGAAAAGGAAGAGTATTAGAAGATTATTAATATGAGTACATTGAATTTCCTTTTCACATAAGAAAAGGAAAGTAATAGCTAAAAGACTAGATAGTACAGCAGGTAAGGTACTTGCATTGTATGTAGCTGGATTGGGTTCATGCCCTAGAAACAAGTGATGCACTAAATACAGAGCCAGGAGTCCTGAGCACAATGGTGGGACCCAAAAATCAAAAATAAAATAAAATAAAAATAAATGAAATAAAATAAGGCAAAATATAAAAAGAATCTAGTGATCTAGTACTAAGTAAGTCTCTACGCCCAGGATCACTTCTGGCAAGACACAAGGGCCCCGATCTGTGGATTGAACCCTGGTTGGACACATGCAAGCAAGTACCTGTTGTTATTTTTAAAAATATTTACAAAATTTACTTTTCTTTGCTATAAGGTGAGTAACAGTAAATTTCAGAGCATCACACACATGTTTCAAATGTACTCAGTGAAAAATTGAAATTGATGTGATGATTAGTCCTAAGATTCACTAACTATAGAGACTTAAAAGCATATGAACTGGAATGGAAAGAGTTCAAGTAGTTTTGAACATTTGAACATGCCTGTTCAACTTACATTTATGACTGTGGGTCATTGATGAGCTCTGATATGGCTCCTTCCTATAAAACTTTTCAAATTAAAAATACAAAATATAAGTATATGATGAATGACTTTTAATGACTGGCTTACCTGAAATTTTGACTTGAGACACGACTCCGTCTCCTCCATCACTGTGTGCACGAACCTCTACAACATATTGACCATCCCTGGGGATTGGAACTTCGATGGAGTGTTTAGGAGTTGAATACAGTTTGCCATCATGCTGGCCATCAGGTCTATAAAGAACCTTAAAAAGTTTCAAAAAAAAACATATTTACTATAGTGATAAAATGACCCAATGAATTGACATTAAAACCAGAACTAGATGACTTTTGTTAATAAACTGAGAATACTTTACTATATAAATGTACATTATGATGTTATTATTATATTTATTTTTGAATCTCAATGGGTTGTGCTCAGGATTTATTTCTGGCTCTGTGCTTAGAGATTATTCCTGATGATGTCCTGATATTCATATGTTGTGTCAGGAACCTAACCCAGGTTGGGCATATTTGCAAGGCATTAATCATTGTACTATCTCTCCAAATTTTCAGCAGTAGGCTGTTAAATTTTCATTGGACTATAAAATGAATATGTGATTTAATTTACAAATAATTCATGGCTAAAATGTTAATTATTATGTAAGCCTCTAGAAAGACCTGTTTTTTGGCCAGAGGGGGATCTTTTTCCATTCCTTATATATAAGAATGGTGGCCATAATAATTTACAAAAAGAAAAACAATAAGATTTGTTGCAAAGAATGACTCTACATTTCATAAGAAAAGTACTCTGAAACTTGTGATGTTGTTTAAAAATAAAACCATCGTAGAACTTATTTTAGAACTGAAGTTAATCCTATCAAAACTGGTTGCTATTTTATAAGTTAACTTTATGGTTTATTCTAAAAAATTTGAAGGCCTTTCAAAATATTTACAAAAAAAACCACAGGACTAGATTCTATTTTTTTTTCAATTTGTTTCTTTGTTCATATACCAACTCTACAGTTATTTCCTCCACTGAAATCTTCAGACCTTAAAGTCATACCTGAGAGTTTGTATAAACTTTTCTAAAGTCCTCTGAATATTAATAGTTGATTTAATGCTGAGTTAAGTATGTTTAAAATAGCATCTTGAATACTTTCCATAAGATCTTAAGTTGTCTATGCTCATATCCCTCAAATTATTAGTCCTCTGTGTAGTGTTAGCTTTATGAAATTTATTTCTTACAATAGAACTTTTTATTTATTACAAATATAGGGTACACAAAGGAGTAAGAGAAGTCTTAAAAATGCTCCTGCAAAATCTGATTAGCCACGTGCAGTAGAGACTGGATATCTATATCAATATCTAAGATCATGAATAAAAATTAACTCAAAATGGATTAAGCATTTAGACCCAATTCTATTAATATGTGGAGGAAACATGTCCAAATCCCTATCTGATAATGAGCTTCAGGACTCAACTCTGTGACAAGAAAACAAAGGCAAAAATAAATAAAAGACATCAAATGTAAAAGCTTTTCCTACTTTGTGCTCGGATTGTTTAGATATTGTGCACGCTATTTATATTTTTAGATATTATTAGCACTATGTTATGTAAGTGATATGGAGATATATTTTTCTACTCAATAAATTGTTCTTCAGATTCAGTGACAGGTTTGTTTTTTCACCCCTGGCATGGATGGGGAATTCACACCTAGAGGTACTAAGGCTTACTCCTGTCTCTGCTTACCCCTGCAGGGATCATTCCTGGCAGGTTCCGTGGGCCATCTGTAGTGTTGGGAATCAAATCTGAGTTGGGGAGTTGTACTTCTGGACTTTCAATTATATTGTATAAGTATAAGATACTTGCTTAAAGCCCAAGCATAAAACTTTCATAATTTTGATGACTGCAATCTGAGATTGCAACTTAACCCTAAGGAACAAAATGCCTCCCATCTTATTTTCCCTAGGGATTTCTTAAGTTATTGGAGAAGTTTTGAGGTTCCAAACAAATTTTAGTATGATTTGTTCTTTTCATAGAGTGCTTTTAGAATTTTAATAGAAATTACATTAAATCTGTATAGTATTTGAGATAGGTTATCATTTCAGTCTTGCTAATTCTTCCAAATTATAAGCATAAAATCCCTTTACTTTTTGTATAAATTTTCTTTTAATAATTTATATTTGAATACATGTAAAAAGTCAGATCTTTGACATTTTTTTCATTGCTTTCATATCAATGCTTTTCATGTCATTTTTTCCATATTGCTTTCACGTGTTTTTCAATATTCATTTTGTAAACTTTCAGTATTTTTTGTACTTGCATTCAGCCAAACAGGTTTAATCCTCCTATGGTTCCCTGTGCCCTGTCAGGAGTCATTCCTAGTGCAGATCCAGTAACAAGTTCTGAGCTCAACCAAGTGTGGCCCAAGAAACAAGACAAACAAAAAAGAGTGCTTCAAAGATTTCTTCTATTAACATTTTCAAACGTCATAGAATTAAAGTCTTATTAAAACTAAACTTTCTTTTAAAGTATTATAGATTTTTTAACATTTTTTATTTTAAACATTATTATTTACAAAGGTATCCATAACTGAATTTTAGACATACATTTCAGCATCAATCCCATCAACAGTGTCAACCTTCCTCCATCAATATTCCCAGAGTTCACCCCATGCCACCGCCAGACTGCATCATAACAGGCAGCTTATAAAGTTACTTATTAAAATTTGGGTCTCATGATTTAATTATTTTGACTCCTTGGCTTGGATATTTAGTTCTGTCCAACACCAATGTACCTCAGACCTTTTAGCCCCTATTCTTCATTATTTTACCTGTCTTTCTCCTCCTCCACTCAGTTTCTTTCCTTTTACTCACCAAATTCTTGGGCAAAGTGTTCTCAATATCCTCCATTAAAAACAGTGCATTCCTACATGTATTATTCAGAACACAACATATAAGAGGTATCAACATGTATTTATCCTTCTTCTTCCTTCTTTTGGTGTACATCATTTAACATAATATCTTCCACATTGTAGCAAATTTGCATGATTGCATTATTGTTTACAGTTATGTAGTATTCTATTGTATATGTGTATCCATCCTCATGATCCACTCATCTGTCGTTGAACATCTAGGTTGACTCCAAATATTAATTTACTGAGTGCTACAATGAACAATGGTGTTCATATGCACTTTCGAGTGAATGTTTCTCTATAACGGGGATACCCAAAAGTGGAATTGCTGGGTAATATGGCAACTCAATACCGTGTTTACTGAGAAACCTTTATATCTTGTCCATTGGGGCATAACCAGAAAGCATTCACACCAGCAGTGGAGGAGGGTTACTTTTTCACCATATCTCCACCAATACAGTCTGTTCCTAGTATTTTAGTATGTGCCATTCTCATTGGATTAAGATAAAATCTAATGTCCACTTGATTTAAATTTCCCTCATAACAGATGATGAGAATTTTTCATGTGCCTTTTGGTCATTTGTTGGTCTTCCAGAGATGTATTGTTCATTTCCCTCTCCCCATTATTTTTTTTTCCATTATTGATCGGCATTTTAGGTTTTGAGATTTAACCTTTGTGAGTCCTTTGTATATTCTAGATATTAACCCTTTATTTCATGTTTTAAATGCAAATATTTTCCCATTCACTTTAGCTATTTTTCAGTTTAAGCTCAGGGGTTATTCCTGGCTCTGTGCTCAGAAATTACTCCTGGCTCGGGGGACCTTATGGGATGCCAGGGACCAAACCCATGTCCTTCCTGGGTCAGCCACATGCAAGGCAAACACCCTACCACTGAGCTACCCATTTCAGCCCAATAATGATATCTTAAAATATAAACTGTAGAGAGGTGCAGTTTGATAGAGCACTTGACTTTCATGCAATAGATCAGATTAATTTCTGAGCTCCACATATGGTCACCCAAGTACCACCAGGATTGATCCCTGTGTGCAGGCTCTTAAGTCCTAAATAGTTCTGAATGTAGCCCTTAAGCAAAAAACAAAACAAAACCAAAAGGCAAAAAGAAAACAAACAAACAACCCCCCCCCAGAAAACCCAGAAATTATTCTTTGATAGCTCCTTTTGACATTATTTTAGAAAGAGTATTCTTTTTTGTTGTTTTTGTTTTGAGGTCATGCCTGATAGTGCTCAAGAGATGCTTTGTACTCAACTGTTATCCCAAGTACGTTGGGGTCACAGGGTACTTAAACCATGAAGTCTATTTTTAGCCCATTGATCTATCTGCCCAGACCCCAAACTTGGTACTACTATTATTTCTTTATATACACTAATAATTTTCCTATGTGTGGGTACTTTATTTGAGGGCCACTTATACTTGTGCTCAGAGTTTATTCCTGGCTCTGTACTCAGGATCACTCCTTGTGGTGTTCAGGGGACCTGTTAACGTTTTAGAGATCTAACTAGAAATGGCTAAACACTAGACCATTGTATTAACTTATGTATTATCTCTCCAGTCCTCTTTTTGAACTAGGTAATTGATATCATAATGTCATATAAGTATAATACAGCTAAAAAGAAAAACATTAAGTGATTTTTATTAATAATATAAAGTCTAAACATTAGTCATTCTACAATGATTGTTCCTTCTCCATTTTTTTTTGTTTTGTTTTGTTTTTGGGTCACACTCGGCAGTGTTCAGGGTTATTCTTGGCTCTATGCTCAGAAATCGCTCCTGGCAGGCTCAGGGGACCATATGGGATGCTAGGATTCGAACCATCATCCTTCTGCATGCAAGGCAAATGCCCTACCTCCAGCTATCTCTCTGCCCTCCCCTTTTCTAAATTTTTAAGACATAAATCTAGATTGTTGATTTGGATTTTTTCTACAAAAAATGAAATTTTCATGGTCATCTTTTATATACCTTATATCCTGTTACAGTAGATTCATTTGACAGTGCAACCACATGATCCCAGGTAATTATGTAGCTTTTACCAGATCTCACAGAACTGATAATCCTTGGAGGCTGGCTGGGAGCTGTGAAAAATAATAACCATCATGTGAGAGTTATCCTGGTTTACATAAATTCTGTAAATTGAATCATATCAGGAATAATAATAATAATAATATAAAAACAACTAATTTTGATGAATGATTTGTGTGATAAGCATCCTGCACTCGTGGATATTTAAGAGCACTTCCTGTCATATAGGGTAGTTTATGTAACCTTTATTTTTATTCTATTCCCATCATTCTTCACTTGGATTTATTTCTCTACCAGTCTTTTTACATTTTTTCCCTTCTGTCTCTCAGGTTCTTTTCTACTAGTCACTTTTTACTTGCCCAGTCTAAGGACTTGCTTTATTTCAACAAAAATGAATTAAAATATATAACACTTTAAAAATAATAAAACCACAATACTCACCCTCAAAAAAATAAATAATAAAACCATAATCACTCATTTCTGCTTAAAATGTTCACATCATACTTAAAAAGAGCTCATATTTATTGACCTTTAATTACACAGTATTTCATATTTCAAATTCTGTACTGTTCCTCTGCTTCATCCATGCCTTGATTTCATTTGCCTTATTAAATTTATGTAATAAACTTTTTCATATCTTAAGAATGTGCACTAAATATTTTGTCTGCAATAAGTTTCTCTATCCACTTAGAAATAAGCTTATTGTTATGTTATTACTCATATTATACTTCTTGTAGCATCTTTAAAAAGTGTCTTCTGATACTGTTTACTAATTTTTCTATTATTTGTCACTTGATATGACCAGATACATTTGTATTCTCACCTAAATAGTGCGGTGCACATAGCATACTTCTTAAATAAATACCATGAAAAAAGAGTAAGTGTTCATTTTACATATTTGAAAACTGTGGTTTAAAGTGTGATATTGGGGCCGGGCGGTGGCGCTGAAGGTAAGGTGCCTGCCTTACGGCGCTAGCCTTGGACGGACCGAGGTTCGATCCCCCGTGCCCCATATGGTCCCCCAGGCCAGGGGCGACTTCTGAGCGCATAGCCAGGAGTAATCCCTGAGTGTCACTGGGTGTGGCCCAAAAATCCAAAAAAAAAAAAAAATAATAAAAATAAATAAAAAATAAAAAAATAAAGTGTGATATTATGGTCACATATTATCCAATATCTAATAATGAAGGTTTTTTCCTAATTGTGATTTATTTAAGAATCTATGTAAAAAAATAAATAAAAGAATTTATGTGATTTTCAGAAATATTTAAAACTTAAAAAAATGATCATGTTATTAAATTGTTTTGAGCCCTGTATATAAATTTTTTCCTACACATTAAGTTTGAGTTCAAGAAATAAATATTAAAGAGAAGTTAGGTATATAAATGTAATCAAAATTTTTAACAAGTTAAAGGAATTTGATATATAAACTATGAGAAAATATAATATCATAGAAAAATATCTAAATCACAATGCTTATTACATTTGTATTGAGTAGTGAAGAAGTTTGATAGATAAGAATATAGAAAATAAATATAATTATAATTTACAAAATTTGTAAATTTAAATTTATAGGGGTCCGGAGAGATATTTTCTTTTTATGCAGAAAGTCATTGGTTCCAAACCTGGCATCCCATATGGTCCCCTGAGTCTGACAGGAGCTATTTCTGAGTGTGGAGCCAGGAGTAACCCCTGAGCCCTGCCAGGTGTGACCCCCCCAAAATTTAAATTGATAGTAAATTTAATGAATTCAATGCATTTCTATCAAACATTTAAAATACCAGAATTGATGCAAAACAATTATTTATTGATGAGAATTTCAGAAGAATCTTTACCAAGGGAGCTAACAATAATTTTGTTATTGTATAATAAAACCCTGAAAACAATTTCCATATTTTTCAACTATAGAAGTTTTAAAAACATCTTTTGTGATTTTAAATAAAATCAAATACATATATGCTCAAACTGCTATGCAATGAATTTCTCTCAAATATAACTGACATGATTAAATCAGCAATAGATGTATCAAATCTCTAACAAAAATATTGAGACTTACGTGCTTTCTTGGTGAAAGTTTCGAGCATTTCACTGGGGGGCCCACACCCTGCACTATTGCAAGCTCGAACTTCAACAAAGTATTGAGTATCTGGTAGAAGGTTCTCCAGTCTGGCAGAGTACTCTTGGCTGGTGACTTGAACTCTGTGTGCAGCGACTTCTTTGTCATGGGCAGCCCAGTATCTAATCTGTAAAGGATCAAGTTAGAAAATATTTTGTTAGGATTTGAAAATTTCAGTTTTTTTCATTTTCTTTCAATGGAGCCTGTAACCATTGACATGAAAATTTTCACATACTCAAAATATATGAAATTAAATTGTCTGTTTATGTTATAATAGTAGGTGGGAAATTGGGAACATTGGTGATGATTATTCTGGTGATGGAATTGGTGTTTAAAATTTTAATTCCTGAAACAGCTGTACTATTAACAACTTGATAAATCAAGATATTATAATAAAAACTTTAAAGAAAAAATAAGACACAGGGAAATAGAAAAATATCCTGTGTATGGAAATATAAATTAATATCATAATGAGCTTTTTGTTGTTGTTTTTATTTTTGGATATCACTGGGTGCTCTTAGAAGTTACTCCTGGCTATGCATTCAGAAATCGCCCATGGCAGGCTTGGGGGATCATATGGGAGGCCAGAAATCAAACCTGGGTCTGTCCCTGGTCAGCCTCATGTATGGTAAATGCCCTACCACTGTGCTATCACTCTGGCCCCTAAAATGAGCATCTTATGGATCAGGAAACAAAATACATACACTTATTACTTTACAGTAAGCATATAAAAACAAACAAAACAAAACGTACGCACAGGCTCAAAGCAAAATAAGGTAAACTATTATACCATCCAATGAAAAACAAAAATTAGCTAGTAAAGTCATAATTTTATTAGACAAAACTGCATTCGTCTAAAGAACGAAAGTAAAGAGCAGGGATGGACACTACTTATTGATCCAGGGAATAACAAACCAAGAAACAAAATCTCTAATCAACATATGTACCAAATTTGGATCAGCAAGGTTTGTAAGGTCTTTGCTTATAAATTTACAGAAAAGTATGGACAGAAATGATAGCAATGGCAGATTTCAACACACACCACTGTAATTAGTAAATAGAACCACAAAAGAGAAAATTATTAAAGATACAAGAGCACAAAATGAAGAAGTGAAAATGCTGGGGCTGATGAATTCATACAATATATCACATTTTAGGACTTAAGTTTAACTTAAAAAATTCACAAACATAAAAATCATACCAAGCATCCATTGAGACCACAATGTCATGGAGACAAAATTAATTATAGGAAGAAGATGTGAAGAAACTCCTAACACTTGGACACTTAACAACATACAGCTATATAACAGTTATGTGAAGAAGGAAATCAAGAAGGAAACAAAATATTCCTTGAGACAAATAATAATAAAGAAGAAAGTTTTATTTTAGCTAATGGCTCACCTACATTCAAGAGTCTGCAGAATATCTGCTATATATTAGATAATTAGCTTACAAATAACACTTACATATTGTACAGGATAAGACTGTCATATAAGTCAATAGGATACAGAACATAAAGAGATTCAAGTGATGGGAAAGCAGGTAGGTGCTTTCATTCAGCCAAATCCTAGAATCCCATATGGTTACCTGTGTTCTATCAGGTGTGATTCCTGAGTGCAGAGCCAGAAGAAGGCCCTGATTATGACTGGGGGTGGCCCCAAAACAAAAACCAAACCAAAACACACAAAGTATTCAATTACATACAAAATAAATGACCAGAATAAATAGACTTCAATTAATAAAAACTTTTAACTTACCTGATAGCTTTCCACTATTTTTTCAATAACATGTTCCCAGTGAACAGATATCTCAGAGGACGATAAAACTTTGGTTCCTACTTCTGTTGGGGCTTCACTGGGGGCTATAATTTAAAGAGAACATTGTATTCATATATAAGAAACATGTAAATAATCATAATTTCACAAAATTGTATTGCTATTTTCATATATTTCTTAATATGTTTAAGAAATAGTTTGTTAACATGAATTTAATCATATGAATTAAGAACATCAATTATATCATCTAAAAGAATGCTTGGTATTTATTATAGAAAATACTTAATGACTTTTTATTGGAGGGTATTGAATCATACCCTCTGTGCTTAGGCATTACTCTTGTCTCTGCATTCAGAAATGACTCCTGATAGGTTCTGGTGACCATATGTGTTGCTAGAATTGAACCTGGTTAGGCCATGTGCAAGGAAAATGCCCTACCCGTAGTGCTATTGCAACGGTCACTACATGATTTTTTTTAATTCAATTTTCTCTTTCTACTTATATGGGCTAAAGATAAACAATACTTACTCATTTATGTCTTAGTTAACCAGAAATGATTCTTAAAAACAAGTTGTGACATCATTGTACTTGGGTTTAGGAAATCCTTAATATTTTCTTAAAATAACTTGTTTTTGTTTATTTGGGGGGAGACCCCAGCAGTACTCATGACACACTCCTGGTTTTGTTTTCAGAAATCACTTCTGACAGTGCTCAGGAGACTATATGTGATGTCATGGATATAACAGGGGTAGCCATTTGAAAAGCTCAAAAAATATGTTACAAAGTATTATCTTTCAACTCGGGACATATCAAATGTGCATCAAAAAGGCCTCTGTTGGTGTGAAAAAAAGGCCTCTGTTCATTAAGAAACTAAGTTTTTGAAGTGTACTTTGCCCCGACCCATCAGTCATGCCCAGATGTACATCTCCCAAAGAGCAGAGTCTCTAACCATGCCAGAGGAGTGTGGCACATCAACAGACTGTGACCTCGCACTTCTCCTAGTTAATGAACCCCAGCACAACATATGAAAATACTACACTAAAAGAGTGAAAATAGGATAACAATGCAGGCCTTCCCCATGCTTAAAGAATGAAGACAGCAGCTCTGATGATCTGAAAAGTACCAACCATCCATTTTGCTTCTCAAATAAGGACTATAGAGAAGCATGGAGGATTTTATAGAATTCTAAGAAAGCATAGAACAAAATCAACAAACCACAAATAAATATCAAAAGGAGATGAAAGTAGAAATGAGAAAACTGATGATATACAAGGTACTGAGAGAAATTAACAAGAAAACAATCTACCCCTATCAAAAAAATGGGGAGGAGAAATAAACAGATACTACCTCAAAGAAGAAATACGGATACCAAACGGCATTTAAAAAAATGTCCCACTATTCATCAGGGAGATGCAACTCAAAACAACGATGAGGCATCATCTCATGACACAGAGACTGGCATACATCACAACAACAAGGCAATCAGTTTGTATGATTGTGGGGAGAAATGAGAAGACGTGTTAAGTTACATCGTATTTTACCTAAAACAATGATCATCCCTGGTTCCTTTGTATGTTTGTTTACAACTTGAATTCAACCCAAACAGAGATAGTCTTACTTGTAAACCTTGGTTGGACTGGCACAGGATAGCCTGAGCTATCTTTCCTTACATTATCCTTATTGCCTCCCCCCAGGGGTGGTCTCCTTACTCAATAAAAATGGCAGTACTAGCAGGCAGTGTGGTGAATATATGAGGTAGAAGATTGCCAGACTATATGTGTTTCACCCTTAGCCTGGATTATTTAGTTTGGATTATTTCATGCGTGACCCTGATTCAGATCCATTGACCTGTAGTTGGAAATACTGCAGTGGAAATACATGGGGTGATTTTACAAAGATGTGTTGAAGAATGAGCCAAAAGTATATATTTTTAGAGAACTAATGTAAGTAAGCTAGCAGCATTTGTCCTCTAAGAGTTCAGGAAAAAACTTCATAAATTTTCAATCTTTTAAACACATCCCTTGATGCTTCTAAAACATATGAAAAGAGGAAGTAATTGCCATATTTTTTGTACCATAAAAAGTTCTATCCCTCCCCTCAAAGCATGTCTCAATGGAGCAAATGCCACCTAGAGTTGAAGCCTGAGTGCAGGGGAGGAGAGCATCTAAAAACTATGTGCATATTATGGTCAGATGTGTCTTATAGAGCGAAAAAATACAGAAACCTAAGCACAAATATTACAGGTCAAAAGAAAATGGAACTATTTTGCTATGATCTAGCAAAACAATGAAAAACATCAGTGGAAATATTGACAGTTTTAGTAAGCATTCTCATTTAGAAAAGGCATAGAATTAATAATAGGTAAAATCTTAAAGACAGGAAAGTACCAGTGAATTTTTCCTCACTGTCTATGTATTTTTTTGTTGTTGTTGTTGTTTTTTACCTACCATCCTGTGCTGAATTAATTACGGCAGTGAGGCTGTAAGGCCCATCTCCTTTGTTGTTGAAGGCCTTAACTTTGACTTGAAATGCAGAAGAAGGTCGCATAGTCTCATCTTTATGGACATATCTCCCAGAGTCTGGATTAGTAACTGTGACTTTCTTCCATTCATCACCATCAAATGGTTTAAATGCCACGATATAGCCAAAATTGTTGCCATAATGGTATTCCCTCGACAGAGGCTAAACAGAAATTATAAATTAAATACTTTTTAGTAATATAACATAAAATTATATTGAGTTCATAAATTAGTGGTGCTGATTGTTTAGGGCAAAAACATGTGCTAATACTAATGAGTTTATCTACAAAGTTTGCTGTTAACGGAATATCCTAGGAACTTCCATTTTTGTTTGCTTTTTGTTTTGGCACCACAACTGGCTGTGTTCAGTGATTACTCTTAGCTCTGTACTCAGGAATTATGACTGGCAGTACTCAGGAAGCATTTTGGAATAGCAGGAATCAAACCTGAGTCTGCTGACAGCAAGGCAAGTGCCCTGCTCACTGTTCTATCTCTCCAGCTCAAGGGTTACTGACTCTGCACTCAAATTACTCTTGTAGGCTGGTGTTAGGACCATAAGGGATGCCAATATTGAAGCTAGGTTGGCCACATGTAAGGCAAATGCAAATGCCCTACCGTCTGTAGTATTGCTTCGGCCTACACATTAGATTATTTGTTTGTTTTTTTAACTTTCAATGCTTTCCTATAGAGCACTGTTGGGGCAAAAATTACCTACTTAATTATTTCTCTGTTTGCAAACTATTCATTTCAATATAATTTTCACAATAAGTTGCCACCTTACATTATTGACTGTTTTTTCTTTTGTACACTGTCATGACCTAACACCAGGTGCAATTTATTAATATATTCACTTGGTTAATACTTACAGCCCATGTTATGGTCAATTCTCTGTTGCTCCCACCCCCTCCTCCTACATCTGATGGTGCAACATTAGGTGCTAAAAAAAAAAGATTAAAAAAATAGTAAAAAATAAGGCTATGTAGTTTTATTTTATATTTGAGTTCTCGTTAATTACAGAAACAAGTTATTTTACTTCATACAGACTAATTATCAAAAAAACCCACTCAATTATAATAGCAATGCTTCACAACAGCTACGCAGTAAATTTTTCTGAGATAAAATTTATTATGTATATAGAAATGTGTCAGTTTCTTATAACAAAAATCACTGAAGCAATTTTGACTCTTTATCTGTCTTTTTCTTCTGTGATCTTAAAATATATGTTAAAAGATTAGCATAATCATTGGGAAAAATATTTCACAGACTTTTGTATGTTTTGGGTCCAGAACTGGCAATTCTCAGGGGTTACTTCTAACTCTATATTCAGGAATTACTTTACTCCTGGTGGTTCTCTGGGGATCACATGGATCGTACCTGGATAGGATGTGTACAAAGCTAAACCCTTCAATCTACTGCTATTATTAGTTTCATACTTTGGTCTAAAAATAAGTGTTAAGAATTATTATTTTAACAGATTTTTGACTTTACATGAAAATATTAGAAATCTGATATTGTTCCTTTTGCTCTGACAGCTTATATAAGACTTTCCCCCTTTAGTGACTTCAACTATTTATTACTTATTACATATCACTTATCACTTCTCAGTTCATCCTTCAATATATATTCCCTCAACTGGACTCTTTCCTATTATCACTCCATCCTCAAAAGTTATTTTATATTACACTGCCTTTAATATTTTATAGTCATTGAACTGCAAAGAATTAACATATGACTTTTTAAATTTACATCATTTCCAACAATATATATGATCTATTTTCCATTTGGTATATAATTAAACTCACAGAAATAAATCACATAGTTGATTCTTGCTACCAACTTGTCAAGTAATTTCCTTCTCTCCTTTTCTTTTATTTGGGGGGTGGTGGTGCATATCTAGCTGTACTCACTGTCTACTCCTGAATTGGGACTCAGGGATCACTCCTAGTGGGCTCAAAAACCATTCAAGTGCCATACTCAAGTTACTCACAAGCTGTGCCTGCCACCCTCCCCATACTTCAGTAGGTATTCAAGTTAAGGAATGCATTTTATATATATTTTATATATTTAATATGATACTGTAATTGTATTAAATTTATACCTTAAAATTTTAAGTTGAGTTTATGTGGATGACCAAGTTGAAGTTGTACATTTGTATTCATTTCTCTTAATTGCAGACATGCAAATTATTTGGTGATTGAGTGCAATGAAGTTGCAGATGATAAAAAGATTTGTGTGTATATACAGAAGTGCATGCGCGCACGCACACACATTAATATATGGATATATACACAGGCATATATTTGCCTTTCCTGGCTGAGAAATTCAAAGAAAGTCATGATATAATTCCAAGTAATTAGAATACATAATCTATTTATCTGACATTAATTTGAGAAACAGACACTTAGATACTCTGCACTAATATTCAGTCCTACAAGAACAGTAATTCCTCTTGATAAAGTAGATCACACAAGTCCAAGGAAGCTAAATCTATTGTTTACTAACTTAAATCTTCAGTTGATGCATTTATTCTGATAACATATAAGTCCTCTTCATTTAATCATAGTCTCACTGATACGTAATGTCCATTCCTATTTCTCAATACTTGTATGAGTCTGAATTACAGTTTAATGCCCTAAAGTTGGAATGGTCTGATTCAAGAATGACTACCCTGCTTCATATTATTTATTGTTGTTGTTGTTGTTGTTGTTTTGGGCCACAGTCAACAGTTAGTTTAGGATTACTCCTAGACTTTGCACTCAGGAATCACTTCCTGCAAGTGTTTTGGGAAATAAGCAACTGGATCCATATCTCATACCATACATAAAAGCTATTACAAAGTTGATAAAAGACTTTGAGTCAGATTTCATAAAATATGTTAAGGAAAACATGTTAGAACACGCCTCAGAGGAACCTTTAAATAATTGATTCCGTGAATAAAAATAATGAAAATAAATCTTATATAAATTATAATGCATAAATATTATATTTATAAATATTTACAATTATTATGTTAAAATTCTTGCAACTATACACTGAAATAGTACTGTGTTCAGAATTCACTTTTGTTTCAATAAGTTTATTTTACATACCTGCACCATCTGTTTTTATTCTGTTTGATGGTATACTGGGTTCTCCTATACCCAATGTATTGATTGCTAGTACCCTAAATTCGTACTCCATCCATGGGATTAAATCCACTGCTTTTGCTGCTTCCATGTTTCCTTCAATAATTGGAGGATCTAAAAAACATGAACATTAACAGAGAATATTGAGAGATAACTTTTATAGCTCACCTTTTTATAAGTAGTATTTTGCATATTAATACGTTACCGCTTTACAAGCAGTCAGCCTATACAGATAAATTAATGTCACAAATAAAAATTTGGAAAATTCCAACAAAATGAACCAAAAATAGGCATGCAGAAGGAATACTCAAACTGAGAGCAGAAAATAATGAACTGCACACACACACACACACACACACACACACAATACAAAAGATCAATGAAAGCAAAAGTTGGTTCTTTGAAAAACATTAACAAGACCCACAAAGAAAGAGAGCAAAAGGGAAACTTATTAAATCAAATCAGAAATGAAAATCGTGTAGCCGGGCCCGTAGAGATAGCACAGCGGCGTTTGCCTTGCAAGCAGCCAATCCAGAACCAAAGGTGGTTGATTCAAATCCTGGTGTCCCATATGGTCCCCTGTGCCTGCCAGGAGCTATTTCTGAGCAGACAGTCAGGAGTAACTCCCGAGCATCGCCGGGTGTGACCCCCCCCCCCACAAAAAAAAAAAAAGAAAATGGTGTGGTGACTACAGATACTACAGAAAATCAAAAGACAATCAAGATTACTTTGAGAATATTTAAGTCAATAAAATAAGAGAATCTGGAAGAAATGAATAAATTCTTGGACTCCTATAAAATCCCAAAATTGAACCAAGATAGTCTGGAATATCTAAATATACCTATCACTATTGAGAAAATTGAAAGGGTATTCAAAAGACTTTCCAAAAACAACAACAACAAAAAAGATCGAAATGGATTCAGTAATGAATTCTTTCGAAACTTTAAAGAAGATCTACTGCCAATTCTTTTAAGTTTTTCCATGAAATTGAAGAAACAAAAATTCTCCCAAATAATGCTTATGAAGCTAACACACACTGAAACCAAATGCAGAGACACCACAAAAAGAGAATTACATTTCAATTTCCAAAACTTCAAATATCTTCAACAAAATGCTAGTAAATAGAATCCAACAGTTCATCAAGAAAGTCATACACCTTGACTAAGAGTCTTTCTAGAGATGCAATGCTGATTTAACATTTGAAAGTCAATTAATATAATATACTATATTAATAAAAGAAAATAGAAAATCATATGATTATATTATTATTATATTATATCAAAATGCACAGAAATCATTTTGAAAGGTCCAACACATTTTTATAATAAAAACTTTCGAGATGGGAATTAAAGGAAATTTTGTCAATTTAGTCAATGGCATTTACCACATGCCATGGCAAATATTATACTCAAGGGGTAAAATCCAAAAGCTTTTCCTTCGCATAAGATCAAGATGGCTCTTTTTCACCAATTCTATTCAATATAGTACTGAAAATAATTGCCATAGCAATTAGGCAAGGCAAAGATACCAAGGGCATCCAGATAGTAAAGGAAGAAATCAAGCTCTTGCTGTTTGCAGAAGACATGATCCTACATTTAGAAAATCCTAATAAATCTACCAAAAAGCTTCTATAAATAATAGTTTATATAATTCAGTGAACGATTACAAAATTACCCTGTAGAAATACATTACTTTCTATATACAAATAATGAAAGAGAGAAAAAAGCAAAAAAGAATCCCATTAACAGTTGTGCCTTAAAAAATCAAGTACCTTAAAATCAATTTAACAAGAGTTAAAATATCTATCAAAAGAAAAGTACAAAAAAATTGCTTCAAGAAAAGGATCACAAGGAAGTTGGGATCCTTGCTCATGGGTTGGGAGAATTTCATAATTGAAATGACAATACTTCCCAAAGGATTGTACAGATTTAATGCAATCCCTGTAAGAACATCCATGACATATTTCAAAGAAGTGGGTCAAACACTCTTGAAATTCATTTGAAACAATAAACACTCACAAATTACTAAGGAAATCTATGGGAATAAGAATGTGGGAGATATCACATTATTGAATTTTCTACCATACTATAAAGCAATAAATATTAAATCAATATGGCATTGGAAAAAGATAAACCTTCAAATTAATGGAACAAATATGAATATTCTGAGATAAACTCACAGATATACAATCTGTGATAAAGGGGCAAGAAATACAAAATGTATCAAGAAAGTCTCTAAAACAAATGGTGCTGAGAAAACTCATCTACTTGCAAAAAGTGAACTCAGCTGTCTCTAACAAAGTTCAAATCAAAATGGGGGCCGGGAGATAGCATGGAGGTAAGGCGTTTGCCTTTCATGCGAAAGGTCATCGGTTCGAATCCCGGTGCCCCATATGGTCCCCCGTGCCTGCCAGGAGCAATTTCTGAGCATGGAGCCAGGAGTAACCCCTGAGCACTTCGGGGTGTGACCCAAAAACCAAAAAAACAAAAAAACAACAAAAAAAAAAAACAAAAAAAAATGATTAAAGACATTAATATAAGATCTGAAACTATAAGATACAAGGAGGACACATAGGAAGAATACTCCATGACATTGAATCTAAAGGCATCTTCAAAGATAAAACACCACTGGCCAATCAAGTGGAAGCAAAGCTAAACAGATGGGACTATATTAAAATCAGAAGCATCTGTATTTCAAAGGAAAACTGGTGAAGGATAGTTTGCACTTATGGTGCTAAAATACTATATGTCTAAAACTAAACGATCAATAATTTTGCAAATCACATTTTAAAATAATTTTAAATAAAAAATTAAAATAGAACTACCAGGAGATCTAGCAATTTTATTTTATTATATTTTACTGGTTTTTGTTTCACACCAGTGGCGCTCAGGGGTCACTCCTGGCTCTGTGCTCGGAAGTCACTCCTGACAGGCTCAGGGGATCATATGGGATGCTGGGATTTGAACTGGGGTCCATTCTGTGTTGATCAAGTGCAAGGCAAAGACCTTATTGCTTGTGCTATTGCTCGGGCCCATAGATCTAGCAATTTTAATTCTCAGTTTCTTTCTTCAGACTCAAACATACTAAATGGAGAAAGAGCATGTCTACCCATCTTCATAGTAGGATTATTTACAACTAAAACAGTACACAAGGCTCCAAATAATTGAGTGGATAAAGAAGATACACAATAAAATACTATTCTGCTATCAGAAAAAAAAACAATATCTTGCCCTTGGCTACAGCATGATGAAAACTAGAGAATGCTGTGCTAAATAAAATAGCCTATAACAAAAATAAACAATCTGACTATATGTGCCATGTAAAGAAACAAAAACAATGAAAAGAAAATATTATAAACTGACCCAAAGTAACATGTGAAGAGGTTTGGCATAGGCAAGGGGCTCTAATGATTGGTGGTGATTGAATATTGCTTCTGGCAGGCACGGGGGACCATATGGGGCACCGGGATTCGAACCGATGACCTTTTGCATGAAAGGCAAACGCCTTACCTCCATGCTATCTCCCGGGCCCCGACACTAGTAATTCATTAGCATTGTGAAGTGTGACCCCAAATCCAAAATATTTAAAAAAAAAGAAACTTAAAATTCATTAAGGTAAGATTATGTTTAAAATATTAGTAAGATTAGGTGCTTAAATTAATATTTGTAAAAGTGCTGTATTTATAATATGCACAACTATAGTAATGTAATTAGAAAAATGATTACAAATAAAAAGCTATAATTACATTTACTAACAAAAATAAGACTTCTCATTGATTTCTTCAAATCAAAATGATTCAAATCAGTTGTTTAAAAGATACAAAATACAGTGGTAGAGGAACTTCTAAATTTTTTTCACTATATCTTTAATATTTAAGTGTCCTCTAGTTTTCTTCACAACTACAGAATACTGAGCTATATAGTATTGAATATTTCAGGGAAACATTCTACTTTTAAAAAATTGATTTCAAAATATGCATACAGTGACAAGACAAATATAACTCACCTGTTTTTGCATCTTTCCAGTCATCTGAAAGAATCGTCTTCGTCTGGATAGTGTATTTAGATATAGGGCTATGGTTATCTGAACCACGGCTCCAAGTAAGGGCCACAGAAGTGGCTCTGATATCTTCTATCCTTAGACCACCAGGGGGACCAGGAGGGCCTGAAATGAAAATTTGAGTAATGAATTAACAAATTCTAAGATAAATTAGAACACATTAGAATGAATAACTCTCCTCCTTCCAGTTAAAGAACATCTAAATATATGTATGTGTTGCCATAGTCTTTCTATACAAACTGTTAGAAGTGATGGTAATAGTATTGATGGTTGGATTAAGTGATTTCATGATAATTGTGTACTAACTCTGCACTCAGGGATCACTCCTGGTAGGGCTCACAGAACTATATGAGTTGTCAGGATTGAAACTAGGCTGGGTACATGTAACTTTACTGTACTATCTTCTTGCACCGATAATTATTTTTAAAGAATAACCATGGGACCATGGGCCTTTTGAATATCACTCGAGATCATTCTCAATAACAGTGAATACAAAATAAATGTCTGTCTTTTAAACATGGAGCTATTATCCAGAATATATTTAATAATAATCTCTTAATCCTAGAATGTAATTTGTATTAACAGAAACAAAATTAATGAGTGTATGAATCAGTGATGTTAGCTAGACATGAGAGCAGTCCAATATTTTATTTGTGCCACCCCTCAAAAAAGAAATCCCTTTTTTAATATTGTCATAGATAAGCTATTTCACTTGGAGTATAATGTACTAAGGCTATGTATAAGTGATATACATATCACTTTGAATAACATATTTCATATTATTTATACTGACAGGAAAAACAATTGTTAAAAAGGATTTTTATTGCTCCATAACTCAATATCATTTATTTATCTTTTAAACAGAGCTCTGTGCC
Source organism: Crocidura indochinensis (assembly GCA_004027635.1). NCBI lineage: Eukaryota > Metazoa > Chordata > Mammalia > Eulipotyphla > Soricidae > Crocidura > Crocidura indochinensis. Next base: position 43,459 of record PVKC010000098.1, on the reverse strand, counting down.
AAGAAACAGGTTTATATTTTTTTCCCAAGAACTCTATTTTGAAATGGGTAAATGGACCAGAAATAAAATAACTATAACTGAAAACAAAAAAAAAACATGATAAATGTATTTATACTTTGGATCAAAATTCTTGCCTTTTTAAAGTGAGAAACAAAAGTCTTAGAGGACAAAGTGCTTAAAATGCTAAAGTTTTTTTATAATATATACTGAAGTTTCTCATTAATTGACTGTTCGAACAGACATCTTAAAATATGACATTTGTTTTGTATTAAGAAGAATTCTATTTCTAGTTAAATTAGACCAATTGTCTATAAATAAATACAACTTTAGTAAAGTAGCATTTTTATTTTGTCATATTTAATAGAGCTAGACTAAATAAGGCATTTTTAATTTTATCTGAAAATAAATACCTCCTTATTATTTATCAGTTAGATGCCAACCTACATGACTAATGTTTTTCCTGTGGTTTGGGGTTTGCAGAGGTATAGACAACCAAAAATTTCAGTAATGTCCTCATATTTTATCATACTGGGGGGTGTATATACAGATCCACACGAATACATACATTATTTTTATGCTAAATAATACACAATACATCATATTCATGATAATAAATTTTATTATTTGGGGATATATAACTTAAATAGAATAAATCATTTCATAAATATGCATTCTATAAATTGTTAAACACGTGCTGTTAGTATTACTAAAACAATAAAACATATTTGGTATTAAATCTTAATATCTAAATATCCAAGCCAAATTAACAACAATGTAAACATGAGTGCCAAACTTTAACAATCAAATCAAAATGGGCCTGTTATGCTGGCAGGCTAGGAGTTGGGGGGTGCGGTGCACTGTGGGAACACTGGTGGTGAGAGTTCCACACTGATGGTGATTAGCCCTGATATGTCTGAAACCCAACTATGAAGAATTTTGTAAATCACAATGATTTCAATAAAATATGTTTAAAGAAGGAGAAGCGATAAGACAAACCAGCTAGGATCCTTCCCATTAGTGAGGCAGGTATTTTGTAGGACAGTCCTAAGGCATGCGCCTTTATGTGGAAGACACAGAACCCAAAATTGAATAGCCATGGAGCAACCCTGTGGAGAGTTTAGTAACAAAAGGGAAATTGGGCTCAAGTGCTGTGACTCCTTTTCACCCAAAATGACAAAAAAATCCCTCAATGTTAGATTACAGGGTGGAGAGATAGTACATAACATAATAAGAAGGTAACTTGCTACTGACTTCTCTATTCAGTCTTCAGAACTGCATATACTCCTCCAAGTACTATGTAACCCTGCAGTGACCACTAATTACCACCAGGGGGCACTGTCACTGTTCACTGAGCACTGGCTCAGGAAAAGTAAATAGTATAGCAACAAATGAGTGTGCCCAACCCCTTGCTCTAAAAAAACAAAACCTCAAAAGGCTGCCCATGAGCCACAGCCATTGCCATGTCTGACCACTGGCCAGTGCCAAAGAGGTTCATTTCATTCTTGAGAGAGAAGCAAACCGGGCTACAAAATCTCATGGATACCCTGTCTCACAGCTGACCACACTGGGGTCACTCAGGAAAAGGGCAGGCAAATTCCCCACCATGCTTAAACCTCAGCCTCTCCACACACCCCACAAGTATAGGCATGTCAAAGACCCAGCTTCACCCATTTTAACTCTAATCTCTGCAAAATCCTTAAGGGTTCCAAACTACAGGTTTTGTGACTGAGATCTCTGGGACTCTTTGGGGTCAAGATGGGCTGCCTCTCCCTGTGTCTCTGTACTTCCAGAAGTCCCAATACACACACATATAATCTACAGACACTGAGCTACAGCTCATTGGAATAGCTACATTTGTAGTGTCCTGGACCCTGTTACTACACAACACATGACCATGCAACTCATCTATATTGTTCATACTGATGTCCCAGTAAAAATGCACCAAATGTGAAATTCTCATATAATAATAATAAAAGCTCAACAAACAAAAGCAATAGCAGGATGCCCAAATAGCAATAAATAGCTTAGGCAATGGCAAAATTACTTCCCATTTTGAGATATTACAAGTTTCTCTTAGTGAAGTGTTTTTTTTTGTTTGTTTGTTTGTTTGTTTGTTTGTTTTTGGTTTTGGGGTCACACCCGGCAGTGCTCAGGGGTTATTCCTGGCTTCATGCTCAGAAATTGCTCCTGGCAAGCACAGGGGACCATATGGGGCACCGGGATTCGAACCGATGACCTTCTGCATGAAAGGCAAACGCCTTACCTCCATGCTATCTCTCCGGGCCCCGTGAAGTGTTTTTTTTATTCCATTATTACCATCTAGTTGTAACAAACAATATTAAGTAAAGTATCTGTACCTGCTGAAGGTTTGGGGAGGTGTGGGAATTTTGGGACAATGGTGGAGGAAATGTTTACTGGTGGTGGGATTGATGTCAGAACATTAACTGGTAAAAATTATGAATAGCTTTGTAAACCCACATAAATAAGAAATCCAGACACCCTCCCCCCACACCCACTCATCTCCTGGGGGTGGCCCTGTAGGCTCCCTTTTATTGCATGGATGGCTCTGGAGACCAACAAGACAGTAATGTTTGAATGAGCAGCTTTTCATTCCCATTTCCTAACATTGAATCATCAGTTGTTGATAAATTGGCAAGAGGCACCTTCATTAAGTGAGCACTGCTTGGGAGGTTCCAAAAGCAAAAATCATAAATAAAAATCATAAATCATAAATAAAAGCAGGAAAAATAGGAAGTACAATAAGAAAATGGTACTAACAATTTTCCATTGGAGACCTTCTTTGCTGAGACTATGAAGCATAACTGTATATTTTGGAAAAGATCAACGAAACGAATACACTGATATTTAAAATTTTTAATTTTTAAACTCAAGTGAAGATAAACACAACACCAATTTACATATCCACAATCAATATATTTAGTTTTCCTTTATGTATTGTTTAATCATTTTATAGATACTCAGTTGTCATTATGCAAACATTAATAACAAAAAAAAACCAAAAATACATTTATAGCAATGTAAATCTTCTTAGTACTATCATAATATTTAAAGAAGAGTTTAGGTATTTGAGGAAAAATATTTTGACAGCTATTCTAATAAGTAACTAAATCAGATGGAAGATAATGAGAAAGGAACCATAAGGATTAAATAGAAGGCAGAGTACTTACTCATGACTATATCGTCATTTCATTCAGTACTAATTCTTTTTTAAAATATAATGTTATTTTTAAGCACCATGGTTGCAAAATTGCTCATAGTTGGGTTTCAGTCATAGAATGTAAACCACTCTTCAGCGGCGCACCTTTACCACAACTAATGTCCCCTTTTCCCTCCCTCAAACACCCCCCTCCTTTCTCTAGGACAGGCATTTTCTTCTCTCAATCTCTGTCTCTTTCCTTTTTATTCCTGTGGTTTGCAGTATTGTTAATGGGTGCCATAAATATAACTTATCCACTTACAGCACCCAGTTCTCATGCAGTGTGATCACTTTCAACTATCATTGTCATAACAATTCATACTCTAAACTAGCTGCACTTACAATTCTTTGTGGCAAGTTTCCTAACACGAACTGGTTCACGTAATACTCATGTGTATGTCTTCAGAGATCATTTCTATCATGTCTTTTATGTTCCTTATATCCCTCAAATGAGAGAGATTATTCCCCTCTATACCTCATTTCGCTCAGCAAAATAATCTCCATATCCATCAATGTATAAGCACATTTCATGACTTCATCTTCCTGACAGTTGCATAGTATTTCATTGTGTAGATCTACCACGCTTTATTTAGCCAAATATTTAGTGCATTTGTTCATGTTATTTTTGGAAATATATATTCCTTCTTTGAGGAGATGTCCATTCATTTCTTCTCCCCGCTTTTGGAAGAGGATAGATGCTTATTTCTCATTAAGTTTGGTCAGTATCTGTGTATCTTAGATATTATTAAACCCTTATCTGCTATTTATTGAGTGAATAGTTTCTCCCATTCCATAGGTAGCCTGTGTATCCCCGTTTCTGTTTCTTTGAAGTTCAGAAGCTTCTGAGTTTTAGTCTCATTTGTTTATCTTTACTTCCACTTGCAATAAAAATACTGTTTTCTCCTTGAAAATGCCATTAGTCTCAATGTTATGGACTGTTTTGCCTACATTGTCATCAATGTAGTTTCAGGTCTGATATCAGGCCTTTAATCCATTTTGATTTGATCTTTGTACAGGATGTTAAAGAGAGGTCTGGGCTAACTCTTTGCATATAGTCAATCTGTTATCCCAACACCATTAGTGAAAAGGCTTTCCTTCCTACGCTTTGTATTACTTGCCCCTTTAAAAATTTTAACTAATTGCATGTCTAGGGTTCAGTCTCTAATCAAGTCTATTCCACTGATGTGAGGGTCTGTCTTTATTCCAATACAATGCATTACAATACAATCAAAAGTTAGGAAAAGTGATGCCTCCCATCATTTTCCCCAAGGATTGCTTTAGCTGATAATAGGCATTATTTGTTCCATATACATTTCAGGAGTATTTGATCTACTTCTTTGAAAAATATTATTGGTGCTATTAAAGGGACTGCATTAAATCTGTACATTACTTTGGGAAGTATTGTCATTTTAATTACATTAATTCTCCCAATCCATGAGCAGAGAATATGTCTCCATTTCCTTGTGACCTCTTAATTTTTTTTTTTTTTTTTGGATTTTGGGCCACACCCTGCAGTGCTCAGAGTACTCCTGGCTCCATGCTCAGAAATTGCTCCTGGCAGGCACGGGGGACCATATGGGGCACCGGGATTCGAACCGATGACCTTTTGCATGAAAGGCAAATGCCTTACCTCCATGCTATCTCCCGGGCCCCGTGACCTCTTAATTTTTGAAGGAGTATTATGTAATTTTCTTAATATGGGTCTTTCAACTCTATAATTAGTTGACTTCAAGTTACTTGATATTCTGAGGCACAATTTAAATATCTCTTTCTTCTCTATCATTATCTATGTATAGAGAATTTATGGATATTTGCATGTAAATATTGTAGCGTATCACTTTACAGACCTATTGGTTCTAGCTTTTTCATAGATTTTCTAAAACTGGTATCATGTTAACTGCTCACAGTGAGAGTTTAAAATTTTCCCTTCCTATTTGAATGCCCTTGATATTTTTCTTTCCTGATTCTATGGATGTACTTCATTATATTGAAGGGCCAAGAGGGGGCAAACTTATTTTGTATTAGATCACAAAGAAAATGTTTTTTTTCACACTGAGTATAATATTTGCCATGGACTTGTTTTAAATGGCCTTGAAATATTGAGAAAAGTTCCTTCCATTCCAATCTTGTTGAAAGCTTTTTTATCATGAATGGGCGTTGGACTTTGTCAAGTGCTTTCTCAACATTCATTGATACAATTTATATTTCCCTTTTGTAGATATGGTGTATTGTGTATTATGTACTTTCATATGTTAAAACACCCTTGCAAATATGGAATAAATCCTACTTGGTCATGGTCATTCTTTATGAACCAGTGGATTCTATTTGTTAGCATTTTGTTTATGACCCTTGCTTCTGTATTCATCAAGGGTATTGATATGTAGTTCTATTTTTATTTTGTGGCTTCTGTTTTTGTTATCAGAGTGATGTTAGTTTCATAGAAACTATTTAGAAGTGTTTCTCTTCAATTTCCTGGGTGACTTTGAAAAGTATTGGCAGCAATATCCTCTTTAAATGTTTGAAAGAATTCACTACTGAATCCATCTGAGCCTGAGCTATTTTATGAGAAGCTTTTTGATTACCATTTAAATGTTCTCATTATGATAAGTCTGTTCAGATATTCCAAATCATCTTGACTTGACCATTGGAGGTTATAGGAGTCCAAGAATTTATTCAATTCATTCAAGTTCTCTTGTTTGGTGGCATTATGTTTTTCAAAGTAATTACCCTGATTACACTTTGAATTTCTTTAGTATCTGTAGTGACTTTCCCCTTTTCATTTCTGGTTTTTGGGTCACAACCGGCAGTGCTCAGGGGTTACTCCTGGCTCCATGCTCAGAAATTGCTCCTGGCAGGCACGGGGGACCATATGGGGCACCGGGATTTGAACGGATGACCTTTTGCATGAAAGGCAAACGCCTTACCTCCATGCTATCTCCCGGCCCCTCCCCTTTTCATTTCTAATTCAGTTTATTAGTTTCTGTCTCTCTTTCTTTGTAAGTGTTGCTAATAGTTTAACATTCTCACTTATGTTTTCATGGATGTTTTGGATTGTCTTATGGGTTTCCACTTCATTAAATCTTGCTCTAAGCTATATCATTTCCTTCATTTTGTCTATTTTGGTTAGTTTTTAGATGATTTTCTAATTTTTTGATCTGTGCTACTAAATTATTTAACTAAGCCTATTTTTCCTTCTGTATGAATAAATGTGAAGCTATGAATTTTCCTCTTATTACCACTTTTGCAGGGTCCCACAAATTCTGATAACCGTGTCTTCATTCTCATTAGATTCCAGGAATTTTTGTATTCTTTTCTGACCCACTGTCCATTCAGTTTTGAGTTTTTTAGTTTCCAGGAATTTAAATTATTTCACCATGCCTATTTGTAAATCACTTCTATTTTCAGTGCATCATGATCTAAAAAGATAGTTTATATAATTGCCATCCTCTTGATGTCATGGAAGCATGTTTTATGACCCAGTATGTGGTCTATCTTGGTCTATTATGCCTCATATACTGGAAAAGAACGTGTATCTAGATTTCTGGGGTTGAGAGCACTACACAAAGCCACTCTCTAGCATTTCTACCTTGAGAACCCATACATCCTTACTAAGTTTTAGTCTGGTTGACCTATCAAGGAGTGACATGACAGTGTTGACATCTCCACTATTAATTATTTTGAATATTTTGCTCCTCATTGAATGCATATATGTTAGAAGTGTGATTTCTTCCTCAGGAGCATATCTCTTGATTATTAAGTAATGTTCACCTCTGTCTGTTTTAATCTATTTAAGACACTCTTTTTCTCTTAACTGGTGCATTTAGTCAACTGTATTGAGAGAGATGATTGTAATGGATTGATATTTTTTGTAGGAGTTTGGTGTGTTTGTTGAGTTTGCCTTGCAAACTCTTCAGTTCTTTTAAAATTGATCTTGTCTATAGTATATGAGCTGTCGTTTATTCATAATACTGTGTATTCTTCCTTCAAACCTTAATACAAGTGAAAGTTAAGTATTCTTGGCAAAGCATTCATATTGTTGAGTTTTGCTATTATATCCCACCACAGCCTTCAGACCTTGACAGTTGCTTGTGATCAATCTGCTGGAAATTGTAAGGATGCCTTTTTGTATGCGATTTTTCTTTTTGATGGTGCTGCTTTCATTATTCTATGAAATATATGGGTTTTATCATTATGGTTAGTATGTGCCATGGAGTGCTTTTCTTGAGGTCTCTATTAGCTGGTACTCTTTGGACATCTATGATGTGTTACATACAGTAACTAGCTTTGGAAACTTCTCCATCTTCTCCATTTTGATGTCCTTGACATCAATTCTTTGTATTGGTTTCTTCCTGGGTCTCTTGGACTCCAATGTTTCTTATGTTGTTTCTATTTGATTTATCGGGAGTTCTGCTGTCTGTTCGCTTTCTTTGGGGATTTTTTTTTTTTTTTTGGTTTTGGGTTCATTCCTGGCTGCTCTCGGGGTTTATTCCTGGATCTGAGCTCGAAATTGCTCCTGGCAGGCTCTGGGAACCATATGGGATGGCAAGAATCAAACCCAGGTCTGTCCTGAGTCAACAGTATGCAAGGCAAATGCCCTACCACTGTGCTCTCCCCAGCCTCTTCTTTGAGGATTTTTTAAAAAATCTTCTGTTCATATATTTTAACGCTCTTTTCTAGCTTCTTCTATTGTAGTTAGGTGTTATACAGCTAATTTTCCTCTCACTTATTCTGTCCTCTACAGCTTTTAATCTGCCGGTGAGATTCTCTATTGAGTTTTTCATTTTGCCTACCAAGCTTTTCAGTCCTTTCATTTCAGTTTAAAGTTTTCTCATTCCTACTTTCATATCTTCTTGAATCTTGGTTGTGATTCATTTGGTTGGTTCCATGCTTCTTTGAGTTCTTTGAACATCCTCCACTCTTTTCCTCTATAAACCTTATTGGAGAAGATATATAAGTGGTCATTACTTGTAGGATATTCAGAGCAACCACCTTCATTCTCTAAGCATGGTGGTGTTTTGCGTCATTTCTCATTTTTTTTTTATCTTTCAGTGTGGTGTTTTATTACATATTTTGCTGGGTTTTTTTTTTTTGACTAGAAGAAATTTCATGGCTGTGGAGTGTCAGTCCTAGTCTCTTTCACAGTCGCAGTTTCAATGCATTTATCATGGGGTCAGGGAACACTTGGTGTGTCTTCTGGTCTCTAACTCACAGTATCTAGTTGTAGGGACGGGGCCATGCTCACTAGGCATAGACTTTATTCAGCCTTGCATGGGGGCACAGATTGTCCTAGGGTGCATGGTTCCAGTGGGCCTTCAGCTGAATAGCTGATTTGCAACAGAGCCTGCCATACTAATTTCTTTTTTGTTTTTTTGTTTTTTTGTTTTTGGGTTTTTTGGCAACACTCGCGCTCAGATATTACTCCTCACTCTGCACTCAGAAATCACTCCTGGCATTTTCTGGGGTTCATATGATGCCAGGAATTGAACCCAGGTCCATCCCTGGTTGGCCACATACAAGACAAATGCCTTACTGCTGTGCCATCCCTGCGATCCCCTATACTAATTTCTTAAGTACTAGCTCATATGTATTTTCTTGTTCTTTTACCTATTTGCCTTTCTTAAGAATATTAGTAGAAATAGACCCAAAATCTACTTGTTCTTTTTATCTTAAATTTGATGTACACCTTATAATAAAAATTATAGTTTTATTTTTAAAAAAACCAAGTCATTAGTATATTACAATGATAAAAACTCTAGAGGGCAAAGTAATAGTAAGGGAGTAAAGGACTTGTCTTTAATGTAGAATTACCAGCTTAATATATAGTGCCACAAGGTCCACCAATCACCACTAATTATTTCACTGGAGGCCTCCGCCTTCATCATGGCAATCTAATCTAGACAATCTTTGGGACTGGAGTGTCTAGGATTTCTGAGACCCTTTGATTGAACAACAAGCCCAATTGGCACGGGAAGGGCAACCAACCACTCTGGATTCTTGATCACTGATTGGAAGCCCCCTAACTTTACCATCAAAAATTAAAATGTAATGTGTCTGGCTTGAGATATTTATTTTCATTTTATTTTTTACCTTTTGTAAAATGTTGATATTCTGGAATTGGTGAAAACAGAATCCTAGCATAATGCTCTTTTCACTTATAATTTCCCTGCTAGTAATTAGAAATAAAATATTGTTTGATTCATTTTAGTTTTACTAAAATGACATTTCATACCATCTTAAGAAGGAAACAAATATCTTGAAAAAAATCATCCTTCATTTGAAAAAAAAGCTAAATTAATATGACTGAAAGAATATTGGTTACATGATGACAACAAATATATTTTCAAATGTTAACTCAAATTATAAGTTCATTCTATTATGGTTTATTCTTCCAATAAAATTAGTTAAGACAACAGAATTTTATATTAGAGAATACACATCTCCATAGTGTGGATCTTGCATTTAAAACTATTAATATAAAGCTATTAAATATCTTTACCATTTTAAAGCACAAGAATTTTATAATGGCTAATGCTGATAAGTATGGATTCAGATATTTTTGTTTTATTTTTGGGATACACCCAATGGTGCTCTGGGCTTATTCCTCACTCTGTGTTCCAGGGTCACTCCTGGCAGCTTGGAGGGCCATACGTGTTGCTGGAGAACAAACTGAGGTCAGCTGTGTGCAAGGTCAACACTCTGCCTTCCTATATTATCACTCCAGGACCCTGACCTTAGATCTTAACTGGAAACTAGGCTAAAGGGGATGACTAAAATTATAATTATCCTAATTGATACTAGTAGATTTTACCCAAATAATCTCTTACTTTCTTGATCCTAAGCATGCTTTTAGTGGGTTTTTTTTTTTTTTGGTTTTTGGGTCACACCCGGTAGTGCTCAGGGGTTACTCCTGACTCCATATAATGAAATGTCTAATAGAATGTCCACAATTGGCTCGTGCATATCTCCATGATGAGATGAAGGCATGAATGCCTTCAAATTAGTTTCACACAACATTAACATAGAAATTTTTCTAGACATTGAGTCTTTGGTAATTCCCCATGTGACAACTGAAACCTAAACTAAAATAAAAGAACTTGAGCCATTATTATTTGAAACTCTTAATAATTTTAAATTATTAATAATTTTTAAGAACTGTTATCTATAGTTAAGTTATATTTCTATTCCTCAAAACTTTTCTCAAAGACTTCTCAAATACAGATGAGGCTATTATAGCTACTGAATGAAAAAATTCTATTAGCAATTAGCAATACAAATATGTTGTTAGAAATGGATGATATGTTGGTCAATATTCTCCTTGTGAAATGATAGAGTGAAATGACCTAATTTATACTTTATTGAAACTTCCATCATATACGCAACTCACTGTTGATTAAAAACTAGTTAAATAACAGTAACATCCCAATCTTAAACACAGGACTATTTAAGAAAACTGTTTGTGAATGAACAGGGGTTTTAAGTATGTCTCTTTTTCTACAGGGAGAAATGAAAGGTATTTTCAAAAAATAAGTTAGATATGTCAAGAAAGTTATATACAATTTTATTACTTTATTTCTGCTCAAGTCCTTACTATAAAAGTGTTAATCTTCCCCCCCCTAAAAAAAATTAAAAGGTTAATGGTAGGGCAATAAAGCAACATATGCATGTTATCAATTACCTTATTTGTCTTTACTTAAGTTTTATTACTGAGATAAAATTTTCCCCATACACTCTGTTTTTATTTCTCAAGTCCTGGCATTGTTGCAAAATCCCTCCAAAATCCTTTCTAGCCTTTAATTATTTATTTCAGCTTTGTATTTATCCATTCCAAAGAAGGTTTTCACAAAAGGTCACTGGAATGATCTCTATTATTTTTCATCCTAATTATAAAGATTCATTAGTCAAATTGACAACATACTTCATTACCTGCTTGTGTAAAATAAATATTATCAGTATTATAATTAGTCTTTCTAAAAATTATAATAGCTGATTATGAGATACAAAATTCATAGAAAAACAGAACACAGAAATACAAATTTTCACTTGATTATTATATGATATATTGCATTGGTTTGCTAACCATTTTTTAGTTGTTAGTGGAACTCTACAACTATATAATTAAATGTATTTCTTCTCAAAGTTTGTTTAGAAGTTTTAAAAGGACAGAAAATTTCTAAAATCTAGATGGAGGCAAAGTTTATAAATTACAAAATTCAATTAATTAGTAAAAACTAATATAATAGATTTTTAAAAAGTTTCACATAAATGGTGAATGCCAACGATCACCAGGTTGGAGGGAGGCTCGCACAGACAGGGAGAAAATGATCCACCTTGTTTTTCTCTGCACCTTTTCTGTTTTTACCTGTAAGAGGAAAGATCAAGCTGAAGGGAAAATGAGGATGCCCAATTAGAGGTAGGAAGCTAAGATTTTTATAAACTTACTATGTTTTCTTGATTAATAGATAGTAATAGTGAATATTACGACAACAAAATCATATCCTAAGCACTGAAGATGGGAATAAAAATGAAAGAAGGTTGAAGGAGTAAGTTTTGTCTCAATAGAATCTTTCTTTCTCAGAGAAAGGGACTGAATTTCTTAAGAACCAAAGTTGTACTGATAGTTCACAGTAAATTTAGAATTGGGATGCTATATGACCCAGGAATTTCAATTTTGGTTATCTATCCCCAAGATTTAAAATCATTCACTCAAAGTCACATATGTACCATTATTCATTGCTGCCCTTAGACAATAGCTAAGATATGGAATCAACTGAGGTATCCAACCATAGATTATGAAGAATGTGATGCACACACACACACACACACACACACACACACACACACACACACACACACACACATATATATATATATATATATACACACACACACAACGGAGTACTATGCAGCTGCAATTGTATCATAAAATAATGCGATTTTCAGAAATTTGTTTGGAATTTGAAGGTATCCTGTTGAGTGAAGCAAGCCAGAGAAAAGACAAAACAGAATTATCTCATAGATATATAAAAGAACTGGATTAAAAAATGTAGAAATGGGGGGATGGATGCCTAGATCTTAAAGACCCCAGAACATAGGGAAGAGAAGGTCTGAGGGAAAGAAATCAAGGGGTGAAGGAATAAGTTGATAAGGGAAATAATGGGAGAACAGGAATTGGGGCTTCCATTATGTTGGTGATGTGGGAGAATGGATTAACTATATATTCAGAGTGAAGATTCAACAATACTGAAATTATGATATATAAACAGCAATCACTAAATGTTTTAATGTGATGGTCAAGATAACAGGCAGGGGGTGGGGATGGGAATAAGGGGTGACAGAATGTGGGAACACTGGTGGTGGAATTCATGCTGAATTATCATATGACTAACACTCAACTACTAATAATTTTGCAAATAACTACTCTTTAAATAATAAAGTAGTTTTAAAGAAAAACTAACAAAAATGTATAACTGGGCCTCTCACATTCTCCTTAAAAATCCTAAAGTTCTAGATCAGAGAGATAGTATAGCAGGTAGGATGCTTGCTTTGCATGTGGCTGATTCAGTTCCAATCCTCAGCACCCAATATGGTAGCCCAATCTAAGCAGGAGTGGTCCCTGAACTCAGAGCCATAAATAACTTCTTGGTGTGGCCCCAAAATGAAATAAGCAAAAACATTTTTATAGCTTCTTTTATTTTACACAGGGTCAAACATACTTAATATGATGGTTTGAAATTAAGAAAAAAAAAACTGAGGATGAATTTAAACAATGACTCAATTTAACCAATGGTTGGAATTGAATGTCACTGGATACTTGTGAGTAAGTCAATATATTTACTAGCTATGTAAGAATATAGCAACTATGATCCTTCAAGTTATTTAAACATCAGATGTAAGATCTGGCATATATATTTTTTTATCAGTAACAACTTAAATCAAGAATTGAAGAAGTTCTCAGGAATAGTTGTACAGGCAGTCGAACTCTAGTTGAGGGACCAGAGGGATAATACAACTAGCTGGTAAGACATGTGGCCAATCAAGGTTTGATCCCTTGCCCCCTTTGCTTTCATTCCATCTGGTCTCCTATGCCCTGCTGTGAATGGTTCATGAGCTCAGAGCCAGGAGTAACCCATGAGTACTGCCAAGTGTGGCCACAAAACAAACAAAACAAAAAACAAAAATAAAAACTCTAGTTCAGAGACATAAAAAGTAGAGAACTTTGTCAGATATGTGCTTAATGCGACAAACCATGGAACTATTCCAAAGCACTCACATCAGGAGTTGCTAAATTTGGGTAAGTTTTAATTACTTGCTATAACAATATTGAAAAAAAGATGCAAGATTATCTCTTCAGCATGCCAAATCTCACTCACTTCTTTCCCAATGCACTTTTACAGAGAAGTTGGACTTCCAACTGGGAAATAAATGAAGCACAGTTAATTTTCTTATCTTTTGTACACAAAGTGACAATGATTATTAATCATGACGGACACTGAAAGTTAGAAATTATAATAGCAACTTTACTTCATAGGGGGAAAAGGGTCTCTTAGATTTATAGCAAAATCTGCATTCACTTATTAATAAACTGCTGTTTAATGTTATATATAATACAAAAGAATATTCTAACAGAGAGAAAAATATTAATCACACACTGTGATGCCTTGCTAAGGAAATAGTTTAAGTCAAATGCATTTAACATTCAGGGATTCTAGTAATACATCAATGTAAAATTCTATCTATAAGTCACCTTCAAAGAAGAAACAGGGAAGGTATTATTTATGATTTTTATGTAGCAGATTTTTTTGGGAATGCCAACTGATATCCTACAGCGTCAGTTTTAACATTTACAATTCAAATCATCTCAGGCATGATGGAAGTTAGAGAAAAAGTTAGTGTAGGGTTTTGGAAGTACTCAAATCTCTTTACATTCTCCTAAACTCATATTTAAAGGTTAAAGTTTTTCTAAGTTAATTCTCACTTAAGATATAAAATATTTTGTGACTTCATCCAATTCCCAGGGGCTGATCTGATTAGTTCCACTGGTAGCAAGGATCTGGTGGTGGCAAGAAGCCAGTTCACAAAGTTATCATAAATAATTATACACTCTTGATATTTGTGGTCAAGTCTACAGAAATAAAATATGATGTAATTGCTTGGCTTAGTAGAAATGTTATGCTGTATTTGGTCATTTTTGTAGTAATGTATACAAGGTGGGTTTTTTTTTGTTTGTTTGCTTTTGGTTTTTGGGTCAAACCCGGCCAAGCTCAGAGGTTACTCCTGGTTCTATGCTCAGAAGTTGCTCCTGGAAGGCTCGAGGAACCATATGGGACGCTGGGATTTGAACCACTGACCTTCTGCATGCAAGGCAAACGCTTTACCTCCATGCTATTTTCCGGCCCCTACAGGTGGTTTTGATTAATGAATTAAAAATACTGTGAATTTTTAATTTCAAATAACCTAAAATTGTATTTGATTATTTAATTTACCTTTGGATTTTCAATAAGTTTTAGAAAAAATATAATAATTCGTTAAACTAATCATAAAAATAAATATCTAACACTAAATATATTTCATATTTCTCAATCTGGAGAAGTTAAAGATTAAATAGTAGTGAGAGAAAGCAAATTATGAAGTAAACCTGAGGAACACTGATAATCTGGCTAAATAATGTGAGAGATAATATAGCTGCTAAATTTATATATAAAATGTACCACTTTATATAGAAATAAATATATATATAAATATATACTATTTCACAGAAATATTTTTAAAAAGCCAAGACAGTTTGAATTACTTTAAATTGCATGATATGTACTATATGTGGGATATAAGGAAACAGTCATAAATGCCTGAAAATATAATGTTTCAAACAGAAATTTTAAAAATGTAATTATATGGGGCCCGGGAGATAGCATGGAGGTAAGGCGTTTGCCTTTCATGCAAAAGGTCATTGGTTCAAATCCCGGTGCCCCATATGGTCCCCCGTGCCTGCCAGGAGCAATTTCTGAGCATGGAGCCAGGAATAACCCCTGAGCACTGCCGGGTATGATCCAAAAACCAAAAAAAAAAAATGTAATTATAAATGATACATGACTTTTGGAGCTTCTTAGTATTTGTGAAAATCACACAGCCAATATTATTCTTTTGAGTCATATAATGCTTGCTATCTTTACCATAAAACATGACAAATAGTGCATAAAAAGCAATATGGAAACAAAAATTGCATTCTGTAAGCAAACAGAATTGACAGGTGTATTAAAAACATCAATGAATTATTTTTCTTTGTTTTTTGGCCATGCCCATTGAAACTCTGACTTACGCCCACTTCTGCACTCAGTGATCAATCCTGGTGGGCTCACAGGATCACATGAGATGCTGAGGATTGCAAGGTAAGAACCTGATCTACTGTACTATCTCTCTGGCCCCATGATATTTGAAGAACATCAGTATTAGTCCAAATATTCCTTAACTTGCTTGAAAAATATAAAGATATTTAATGACTAAATTAATGATTTTTGTTAAATATTTCTTTTCTTTTTTTTTCAGGGGAGAGTGCGAACGCAGTCCCCCACTACCACAAATTATGCAGTCGAGTTTCCCACATTTGGGGAAATCGCAGGGGTCAGCACACCTGGAGTGCAATGGATAAGCATCACCCTGGGAAAACCACCTTCGTGTTCATGGTATCTCGCCTGCCAAGTAAGTATAAATTTTTCTTAATTATTTGAAATACATGAAGATCTGGTTATAACTTTTTTCTCTTCCATCTTTGTTTGATGGCCACACCAAACAGTGTTGAAGAGTTACATTTGACTTTGTGTTCAGCAATGATTCTCGTAACCATATGTGGCAGCAGGATGCAAGGTAAGTACTTTAATCTTTAATCTGATCTAGCTATATCTTTCTACCTACATTACTGTTTACCTTCCCAGGATCAATTTATATGCATAGTAATGGGAATAATGTGTGGGGTGTGTTATGTGTGTTTGTTGTTTCAAACTAATATTTATTATTGTGTTAAATTTATTATTATTATTTTCTTATTGCCAGACAATATAAAGGAAATAAACAATTCTTAGCTATATTCAATACTTCTAGGAAATATTTGTTAGCCTTACTAGGAACCTAACAGATAAGCTTCAAAATATCTTAGAATATTGACTATCTTAGAAACTTTTGAAGGATTACCTGTAGAAGCTTCAAAAATTTACTATATCATTTATGCCTACCTTCTGGGGGATGTCTGTTTTTATTTATTTATTTATTTATTTATTTATTTATTTATTTATTTATTTATTTTGGTTTTTGTGCCATACCCAGTGACGCTCAGGGGTTACTCCTGGCTATGCGCTCAGAAGTCGCCCCTGGCCTGGGGGACCATATGGGGCACGGGGGATCGAACCGCGGTCCGTCCAAGGCTAGCACGGTAAGGCAGGCACCTTACCTTCAGCGCCACCGCCCAGCCCCGGGATGTCTGTTTTGATATGAGAAAACGGTATGAATTTGCATAGTAAATGTCACTAATTATATGGCTAGCATATATAAATTCTCGGAGTGCAAATTTTTATACTGTAGGGATGGGAATATATCACCCCAAGATTAATTCCATATGCTGAATTTTATAAGTGCAGAAACTTCATATAACTATTATGAAGAAATCTGAAAGTAAAAACATAACTAATGAATGATATAAATTATTACAAAATATAAAATATAAGAAATATTTATATCATCCATATTTTTCATCCATATGTTTTAAAAATAAATATTAATTAATCAGAAATAATATCTTCAAATAAATACATCAAAAATCATCTAACCAAGGCACTATGTTCTGGAATATGAACTCTAAAAGTCCAGAATAGTTAGAAGGAGTAAATACTGAAGTATTTTCTGTATTTGTTTTATTAATTTATTTGCTTTTTGGGCACACCCAGTGATGCTCAGAGGTTACTCCTGGCTATGCACTCAGAATCACTCCTGGCTTGGGGGACCAAATGGGATGCCTGGGGATTGAACCGTGGTTCGTTCTAGGCTAGTCACATGCAAGGCAAATGTTCTACCACCATTCTGTATTTAAAAAATAATGAACCACTTTCCGCTATTGTTTAAAATATACTTAATATTTTGCAGACTCAAAGTATACTGCCCACTTTTATAAATATTTTTATCTGGCTATATTATCATCATTTACTCAAAAGAAAGTTTTTAATTTGCATTATAGCTTTATTTTTGTGTTTTTGTTGAGGTACTATAATTTACAATATAATTGAACTCATTATTGTATAGTTGTAGACTCACTACATTGCTCCCTCTGTCAGTATTTCAAGATTTGTCCACCATTATCTCAAGGTCCTACCTCCCTATACTTACTCCCTAAGTTTTAGTTTTATTTATCAGGTTGTTTGCTTTGTAAATTGTATAAAATAAGGAGGGTTTAAAAGCAAATTTGTGAATAAAAAAATTGATCTAAATTCTGGTGAATATGTCAATAATTCAAGTAGTAAAAATTTCTGTGGACTCGATTGAATAAAGATAGCACATTACATATCTGTTGCTATTATAGTTTGTCTTTAGAAACAAAGTAGAAAATGCCAATCACATACACTATTGTTGCCAGTTAAAGCTTACATTAAACAATCTAAATATACATACCTAATATAAGAATATAAGTAGCACACTTTATTAGGAGATAATTTGCCATCTTCATATTCACTTTTTAGCTATTCAATTTCTAAAATATTCTCAAATTTCATGTACCATATCTTAGTTCTGAAAATCATATTGAGATGATATTAAGAAAGTTTAAGGAACCGGAGCAGTAGCACAAGCAGTAGGGTGTTTGCTTTGCACGTGCTAATCTAGGATGGACCGTGGTTCAATCCCCCAATGCCCCATATGAGATGGCACGGGATCAAACCGTGGTCCATCCTAGGTCAGCCACGTGCCAGGCAAACACCCTACCACTGCACCACCACGCCCTTCAATTTCATTTTTATGGATTCTCTCATCTTCTGGGAGTATTTTTGAGTTGGTCTAATTGTTCGCCCATTGATTGCTTAATTTTGCTATTTAATGATAGTCTTAGAAATTTGCCTATGTTTTTCTTCCTATCAATACCTGCAGTTCACCTCCATAGTTTTGCCATTGTTCTTTGCATTTTGTATATTGGAATCATTGAGTTTTAGGTTCCCTATTACTCAAAAAAGTGATCTATTGAACCGATTATTCAAAAGGTGACTACTAATGCATATTCCTTTCAAATTCCTTTCCTAACCATTCAAGATTATTTGAGTATTCAAGAAAATAAAAGAAGATCTGAGTGAGTATTGAGACTTTATACTGCCAGAGAAACAAATGCTATGGATCATCTCTCTGAAACTAGCAGATATAAATTGAAATGTCTTCATGGGGATGCTATGTATCTATGCAGTTTCAGGTGAGAGGGCAGATAGACCTCAGAAGTGGCAACTATCGGGTCCTAGAGCTTGGGGAAGGGGTGTGGCGGGCTGTGTTGGGACCCTAGCAATACAGATTCAACTTTGGGATTACAAGTCCAGCTCCTTGAATGATGCACCTGGGAAGAGAGGGCAGATGGATGTCAATCCAGGAGACTTTTAGGCTTTTGGCTGAGAAATGGGAGTGGTGCAGGTAGTGTGGGGGAGTCTGGGCATAGAGTAGAGATTTAGCTCAGATGTCAGGTTCCACGCCTAGGTTGACCAGATAGTTACTTTTTATCTGGCTTTTTAAGCCCACTGAAGATATTCTTTTTCACTCTCTAGGTTTTAGGGTCATACCTGGCAGTTCTCAGGGCTTATGCCTGGCTTTGCACTCAAAGATCACTCTTGGCATGACTTAGGGGACATATATGGTGATGAGAATCGAACTGATGTTAGTTGCCTTCAAGGCAAGTGACTTGCCCATTGTATTTTCTCTCTTGTCTCTCCCACTGAAGACGCTCTGTAGCTGGTTTAATAATATACTGCTGGGTACCAAGTTGCCCCAAAGTCATTAGCTTAAAGCAGAGTGATAGTGAAGTGAGTAGGATGCTTGCCTTGCAAATGATTGACCCTGTTTCATTTCTGTCATCCCATATGGTTTCAAGTTTGCCAGAAGTGACTAGAATGTAGAATCAAAGTAACCACTGAGCACTGCAGGATGCACCCCCCAAAAGAAAACAAAGAACAGAGTAAATATTATTATCTCACAGTTTTAGGGATTAAGAAATTTTGTACAAATGTGCTCAGGGGTCACCACGACTCTACAAAATAACCAACTGATACTAAAGGAGTCCTGTAATATAAATAATCAGACTGACATTTTTACACATGCTCGACATGTATTGCAACATTTGAGTTATTTTCCTTTTCCTTAGATTATATAACTCTTTTGTTTTATTTTTGGTTTGGGGCCACACCTTACACGGCCAGGGTTTATTTTTGGCACTGCACTCAGGAATCATTCCTGGCATTTCGCAGGGACCAGATGGGATGCCAGAGATTGAGCTCAGATCAGCAACATGCATTTCAAGAGCCTTCCTGAATAATTCTTTCAAACTTTAATTGAATCGTATTAACAGGTTCTTTCATGAAAGATAATAAAGATGTATGACAGAGCTGCTATCATCTGAATCTTGATTATGCTTATAGGATATGATCTCTAGGTGACTCATTCCTATGACTAGAAAATTTGTATTATCACCTGCAGGTTTCATTTGCTCAACCAGACTTCTCATCTGATAGTTGAAATGTTGTCCTGATCTTACCTGATTTCATATTGATTTCAATCTGATTGAGAACTATAGTCCGTGTTCAGCATTGTTATCATGCTGACAACAAAGACCGTTATTGGATGCGAAAAGTATAGCAAAATCATAAAAAGAAGTGAAACAGTTTTAGAAATTCCTACAACATTTTTTATCAGTGCATAATATTGAATTCTATATAATCAGATTCAAAAATACTATCTGAAGAAAGGGACTTTTTCAGAGTGATTTGTTTTGTGTAGGAGGACTAGCAGAAATAGTTACAAAGTAAAAGTCTTAGGGTAACATAAAGTCAGTCTTGAAAGTGAAAAACTCAGGCAAACATAACACCATAATTTTAAATTGTATATACAAAGTGCTAGAGATAAAGAACATTGTGAAGGGTGCTAGTCTTGCATGTAGCAAAACCATTACCCCATAAAGTTTTCTATACCAACACAAATGCAGCACCAGGAGTATCCCCTGAGCACAATGAAATGTAGTCCCCGCAAAAATAAAAACAAAAACAAACAAAAAAAGAAATATAGGGACAATATAGTGTGCCACCTTTTGATCTCTGTTATTGAGCATCTTTTGTAAATAAACACTGAAATACTTTAACTTTCACAAGTAAGTATCTACGATTACTAGATAAAAGACAAAAACTAATATCTGAATATTGGAGACAGGTTTTAATATTTTAGTTTGCAAGCTTTATTATCTTATTAGTCCTGCTCTACATAAAATGAAGAATAAACTTCTTTATTTCATTGAAAAGTTCACCCATTTTTACATTTTCATTCCTCAAGTATTGTATAATTACACAAATTATATTAATTCAGCACAGCACATCTAAACTCAATTAAAATAGTGGCAAAGGGCCAGAGAGATAGTTTAAAGGACTGTAGCACACACTTTGCTTTCTGAAGGCTCAGATTTTAAATCCCCGACACACTGTAGTCTCCAAAACACCACCTCTAAAAGTTATCCAGAATTGTAGCTAATCACAAAGAGCACACACCCTGCTTTTCTCAAAATAGAGACTGCCCTTGTTTCCTCTTCCTCCCACCCACCCCTTTTGAGTTGTAAAGTCCCACCTAGGCTGGATAAGCATGAGATAGGTACCCTAGTCTGTTAACTACATTGTTCTTCCCCCTCAGGTAGGTTGAGTTTGATCAATAAAGATCATACAGAAAGGACAGTCAGCAGCTCAGTGCTCTAGGCTGAAAGCCCCCTGATCCCTTTCATTCTCCTTTAAATCTGTCATGTTTTTTCTTAATCTTTGTGGTGCCCTGCTTCAGAACCCTTCATCCATGTTTGGATGACTACAAGTAGAACCTCTACACCAAGTACCTTGCTTAGTGTAGAATTTGAGCACTGCTGAATGTGGCCCCAAGCCAAATGTAAAACCTATGACTGCTAAAAATGTATTGAAATGCCTTAGAAATGAAGTTTCTTCTGTATATATTATTTCATGAATTTTTGCACACATATACTCCTCCATCCATGATTACTAAAGCATGCACTTCTGTGCATATTCAATTGCAAATTTACCAACTTTCATTTGGTATTAAGCCAAAGTCTCCTGCAAACAAAGCATGTTCAACAGCAAGCTGAATTATCTTTCTGGTCCATGTGAATGATATATATATATATATATATATATTTATATATATATATTTTTGTTGTTGTTGTTGTTGTTGTTGTTTTGGCCATAGCCAGTGAAGCCTTATGGACTGGCACTAGGAATTGAATCTTTGGTCATTCATGTGCAAGGCAAAAGCCCTATGTTGTCAGCACTTTATGAATTATTTCTGTTTATCTTTGATCCATACCCCCAAATAAGAAAAGGATGATAACTATAAATATACTTTAGCTTTTTAACAGAACCAGATTATATTTTTAAAAAAATAAAAGAATACTATTCCTAACACTATAATTTTATTTAGAGAATTTATTATGAGTGCTAAGGTTAAAAGCAGAAATATTTAGTAAAAAATAAGTGTTTTAAGTTTCTAAAAATTATGTGGTTAATATAAACAAAAACAGTTTTGCTTACTACTTCCTGAGATCAAATACAAGCAACACAATTATATATCCTTGAGAATCAAGAACATAGAAATCTGGACCAGAATTATCAGACGTTTACCTGCACTTATGCAAATTAAATAACTATAACTATAAATATTAAAATGATGGCACTTTTACCTCTCACAACAAGGTCAGCAGAAGCCGAAGAATTGTCCACTATCGTCTGAGCAGTGCATGTATATCTCCCTGCATGTTTGAGTTGAGCATTTCGAATGAGCAGTTCCCCATTGGCATCCAGCTGTTGACAAAAACAGAAGTCATTCAAACTAGTACATTTCCACCAGTGTCATAAGATTTTTGGGTAAAAGCTGAACATGTTTTTCCCTAACAAAATGAACAGATTAATTTTATTTTTAGATATGTTTTCCACATTTCTAAGGATTTTTAATGTTGGGTATCCATATCTCAACTAAATTAAACAAATTACTTAGATATTCTTAGCTATAATATCTTTAACAATTTATCATTAAAAATACCAAAAAAATTTACCTCTATTGTTAATTTATTTATTTAATTTTTATTTCTGAGCTACATCTGGTTATGCTCAGCATATACTCCAGACTGCATTCAGGATAACTTCTAATGGGACTCAAGGGACCATAGCAGGTATAGAAATTAAAATCAAGGTTGACTACATGCAAGACAATTGCATGCTACTGTACTATCTTTCCAGACACTTATTAATCTATTAAAGAGAAATATTAATATGTAAAATTTTAATATTGCTAATGAGAAAAAAATGAATGCTATATGTATAAGCCAAATTCTTAATTTTATTTGCAATTTTGATTTAATTGTCTAATTTTAAGGAGTGCCTTTATTTTGCTATTTTGCTGAAAAGGTTGCAGAAACTATCAAAATGAATATGGTTCAAAATGTATGGTTCTGTTGTTTGCTTTAGCAAAATATGGGCAATATTATAGTTTTTTGCTTGATTTTTCCCTATTGCTGAGGTATTTTTAAATAATCAGAACCTATCTCAATTCTTAAAAATAATTAATATTTATTAAAGACTAATCTGTAACCAGGTTCTGATCTATATATAATTTGCCTAAATATTACTTGAATATCTATACCTATGGACACACACACACACACACACACATATATATATCTGAGAACAACCCATGATATACTTCATATTATACCCATTGAAAAAAGATGAAAATAAAGCCCATAAGGTGCAAGAATTAGCTTGTTTAGCTATGCATGTCATTCATAATTTTGGTTGTGGAAACATGAAACATCCCTACTCAATTTCTCCAGAATTTTCTTCTAATAGAAATATTTGAAAACTTAGTTTTTTAAATAGACCTTGTTAAAAAAAAACTTTGTTTTTTAAATAGACTTTGTTTAAAAAACTTTGTTTTTTAAATAGACTTTGTTTTTTAAATAGACTTTGTTTAAAAACTTTGTTTTTTAAATAGGCTTTAGTGAGAAACAAACTACTAATGAACTGTTCAAATTATAGATATTGCTGTAATAAAGGATATAGATTCGGTTAATATTTCATCATAAATAAGGGAATTCCTTATGTGATATAAATTTCTGACTTTTCCCTAGTTCTATTTGGTGCCATTAATTGCAATACTATTAATAATATAGTTGCAGTCATCTGATGTTCCAACACCATACCAACCACCAATTAATTGTCAGTGAACTCCATCTATGTATCATTTTTCCCTTCCACCAATCTTGGACAGATTCCTTTCTATAGACTGATTTTAGGAGTCTGTTAAAATTTTCCAATTGCTATTTCCTTAAGGTTTTAATGTGCCATCTATGAGAAAGGCTATTCTGCATTTGTGGCTCTCCACCTGATTTCACTCAGTATACTATCCTCAAATTCTATCCATACTGTGTCTAATTGAATAATTTCAATCTTTCTTCTAACTTAGCCACATTCTATTGTGTATATATTCCAGTTTATTTATCTACCCATCTGTTCTTTGGCACTAGAGTTGTTTACAGACCTTGGTTACTCTAATTAATGCTGCAATAAACATAAAGGTCTTTTGCCATGTCTTCGGGTCAGGCAGTGGGATTGTTAGGTATGTGGAAGCTAAATTTTTAATTTTGGTGAAAGTCACCAACCAGTTTACATACAAAGTGGACCAGAAGACATCCCCAAAAATGGTGGATGTAGGATCCCATTCTCCACGTATTCATCAGCACTATTTGATTCTATTCGACTGGATATGTGCCAGTCTCACCAGGTATATTTTACTGCTCTTTTGTTTTCATTTCCTTGATGTTAAGTAAGGAGGAGCACTTTTTATTTGTCCGTCAGTCACATGTCATGTTCTTTTTAAGGATGTTATATGTGCCTCAGTTTTTCAACCCAAAGTTTGATAGGATTATTGTTTTTGTTGTTATGTTTCGCAAGTGTTCAATATATCTTGGGTATTAGCTTTTTGTCAGATGTTAGATGAGTGAGTATTTTCTCCCAGTCTATACTGTGCCTTTTCATTCCAATCATTTTTTTTAAATGCAGAAGCTTTAAAGATGTAGTGCTATTTGTTTGTTTACTTTTTTGGCTTGCTTGGCAAGGGCACTAAATCATTGAAGTTACCTCTCAAGTCAGTATCATGCTGAATTCTTCCATGGTGTAATTTCTGGTTTTGTAGCTACTATTGTGGTATTTGATCCACTTGGAAAAAGGTTTTGCTGATAGTGTGAGACAGGAATGCAAGGTAAATTTTCTTTTCTTTTCTTTTCTTTTCTTTTCTTT
>PVKC010000098.1:0-18579 GCA_004027635.1 Crocidura indochinensis | reverse complement strand
TATCACTGGGTGCTTATATCCAACCAATGATCTAATGGTGGTCTTCTTTTATTCCATGAGCTGTAGATGATTATTTTTTAATTTGGACCACACTTAATAATCCAGGTCTTATTCCTGGCTCTACACTCACTCCTGATAGACTCAGGGGATTATACAGAGAAACAGGATTTAATCTGTGTCAGTTGCATGAAATGTGCCTTACCCATAGTACTATCTTTCTGCACCTAAATATATATTTTAATTTTTTTTTTAATTTTTAGAGGCTAAAGTCACACAAAATTGTATCAGGAAATACTCAGGATAATGCTGAGTGAAGGGGGTACTGTAGTATATGATGCTAGTACAATATAAGCTATCTCCTCAACCCCTATTTTGATTTTTTTGTGACAAATATTAAACTAATACTCTGTAAAACATAAATTCTATAACTAAAAAAGGGTTCTATTGGTTATAATGTAATACTATGTTTCTATACAGAAATTGCCAGATATATGTATAATAAAAAACTCGTCATAATAAAGTCATCTAAAGTCACATAGATCAAATGTAAAGGGAACACCATAAAAAATCAGAAGAAAACATATTGTAATATCTCCATATAATAAAATTAGGAAAGTAAACCACAGAAAGAGACTAAATCAATTTTAAAAATAATTTACAGCCATGATTTTTAGAGGGTTAAGGACAGTAGAGATCACAAAGGGAAAAGAATTAAGTGAACTTTGGTCGAGATATATTTATTTGTACTTCAGCAGTAGTTAGTATAATGGCATATACTTTGAAGAGGTAAGAAATTTTCTACCAAATTAGAAGTTGGGACTAGAGATATAATACAGCAATAGGGCACTTGCATTGCACAAGGTCAACCTGGGCTCAGGCATTAGCATACCCAGTGGTCTCTCAAGCACCACCTGAGCACATGCCAGAAGTATCTGAAAATCTCTTACTGTGACCCCCAAATCAAACAAAAACAAAATACATAAAGTTATATAAACTAATGATTAAAATAAGAAAGTAAGAAGTCAGAGAGATCGTCAAGCCAAGGTCCCTGCTTTTGGTCAACCCAGATTCTATCCAGGACTAACACAAATGGTTGCAAGAGCATTTAGGAATGATCCTGGATGCAGTCAGGAGTAAGAAGTGAGCATAGTCTGGTCTTGTTCAACCACCCCCCTCCCTGAAATAAGTAAAATAAATAAATATAAATATATTATAAAATAAAATTGAAGGAACAAAGAATTTGTCATTGGCCATGCTCGTTTATTGATATCAGTTTTAGTAAAAATGTGGTTATATGATTATAAAGGCATTTGGGTACTTTACTAAGACACATGTGCTAAAAGTAAGTGGGCAGGAGGCTGGAGCTATAATATAGTGTCTATGATGCTTGCCTTGTACACAACAGATTGGGGTTCAATCTTTGGCATCCCATAGTATTTCATACGCCGAAACTGAGATCAAAGCTCAACTTTACTACAACTATACATCTATAGATAGTAGCAAATAATTTCCTCAACAGTTTTTTCATTTCTCTAGTTATATTTATCATAATATAATAATATAATATGCCATGATATACATCTAAATTGCACTTAAATACTTGTGCAACTATTCTCTAAAATTGATCTCACTATAAATTGCAACTTTTATGTGAGGAAGAAGTATGAGTTTTATTTAGCACTGTATCTGAGTTGAGTATGTGCACAGATATACATGCTATAAATCCAGAACCAGGCCAGTGACAAGAACACAATAATATTTAATATACATTGTTTGGATGAACTAGTAAAATTGCTTATTAAGAATTCTACTACCATAAACACAGTTCCAAGAAATTGAGGTAGAACAGAGCACAGACTCCTAAAGAAGAAGAAAATGCCAAACTAACATTAAAAAAAAATCCAGCCCCTAGGGAGATTGCTGAAAAAAAATCAATCATGTAACAGAGCATCAATAAGTAACAAAGGCCTTCTTAGAAGCAGCTATAGGGCAGTGATCCCAAATACAGGAGTCAAGCAGTGAGTGTCTTCATGCCTGGATTGTGCAGAAGGCTGAGGATTATTAAAAGAGGCATGAACCCTTCTACATGGCTGATCTGGCAAGATGGGGATATCAGAGCCAAGAAAGTGAGAAGGAAAGGGCCTCACAATTTAGCTATCTATGGGTGAGACAGGAGCAAGGAATTATGCTGTTAACAGGCAGACTTTCATTCAGGTTTGAAGGAAGATCACTAGCCTCACAGATGAACAACAGCAGGTAATTTACAGACTCAAAGTCAACATTAAAAGAACTGAAGGGTCTATGAGAGAAACAAACACAGCAAATTTCTACTAAAAGATGACACAAGATCCCATAACAATAATCTCACTCAACGTTAGCAAACTAAAAGCACCTATCAAAAGAACTGAGTGACAAAATGGATCAAAAAATCAAATCCAACATTTTGCTGCCTATAAGAAACACATATGAATATTGAGTGCAAATACATATTCAACATTAAAGGTTGGAGCACAATTTTCCAAGTAAACTACCTTAAAAAGACTGGGGTAGGCCATATGAATAACATCTGACATAGACTTTAGACTTATAATGATTACAAGACACAGAGAGGGTCATTTCTTAATAATGAGAGGATATGTATATCAGGAAGAAATTATACTCCTAGCCATTTATGTGCCCAATGACAGACCCATAGGTTTACAATCAATTAAGTTTAGATATCGGAGCAAGAAATATTAAGTAAAGAAAGGAAAGCCTCTTCAAGAAGTGGTGTTGGAAAAACTGGGTAACTATATGCAAAAAATATTGAACTCACACCTCTCCTTAATGCCATCCACAAAGGTCAAATAAAAATAGATTAAAGATTTTGATATCAGACCTGAAACAATAAATTACATATAGAAAAATTTAGGCTGAATGCTTCATGACATTGAAGGTAAAGGCATCTTCAAAGATGAAACACCATTGGCCAAGCTAGTCCAAGCAAAGATAAACAAATGGGCCTACATTAAACTGAGAAGTTTCTGTACTTCAAAGGAAACTGGTTAGTATACAAAGACCATTCATGGAGAAACTATTCACCCAATTCCATCTAATAACGGGCTAATATCTAAGTTATACAAGGCACTGACAGATCTTTATAAGATAAAAACATCTAGAGAAAAGAGCAAAAAGAGCAGCGATAAATTTTCCAAGGTTACATTATAACCTTAACATCCCTGCCATTACACAGATAATATTGCTAAACCTGCTGTTCTTTATGCAAATAATTTCTGTCATTTTTGATCTGCCTAATTAATACATTGACTCCAATGCTTAATTATAGAACTTGCACTATGTATACCTTCTTATATTTAAAGAAAAATAGTCTATTTATTGAGAAATTTTCAAATATCACATAAAGTCAAATCCTCCAAAATTTTCACATATACACTCCTGTTTCTTATTCTCAAAGAGAATAAATATCTCTAAATTTGGTCTGGAGAAATACTGCAGAAGCTAGGGTATTTGAATTTGATCCCAGAACCTCATATGACCACCCAACCATGGCCAGGTATAATTCCTGAATGCAGAGCCAAGAGTAACCTCTGAGCATCATTGGTGTGGCCCCCAAAATTAATAAAAACAAATGTCTCTAAGTTATCATTATTATAATTTTTAATACTATGCTTATGAATATGGATACTTGAACTTAAACTACAGGTATATGAGGTATAGTTATATTACATATATAAATTTAATTATGAGTGAAGAAAGATGAACTAAAGAGATATAAACTCAACTAAATATGTATTCATTAATATCTCTACCAAACTTCATATATACTCATTATTAAAAATTCAGGGGTATTGTAATTAATATAATGAGAATGATGAAGTGCTTTTCTTTGTCCTTTTTTTAGTCTCATTGTAAATTCAATCTAGAGATTACTATGCTTTTAAAAGTTGAAACAAAATACATACCATATAATTCCGCTGATAATGAATATTCTCTCTCGTAAAATCAATCACATAACCATTGAAGGACCAAACAAATGTGAGATCCAGGGCAGGATCAAAGGAGGCAGCGCATTGCATGGTGGCATTTTCTCCAACAGTAATATCAGCATTAATTGGGGCCAATATAATTCGTGTGGGATCTATATATTTTTAAATATAGAAATAAAACAATTTAAGAAAATATAAAACAATATAATTAGTGCACTGAAGAAAAACAAGCAATATATTTCTTCTCTGTGCAAAGGAATAACATGTTTAAAAATACAAATCCTAGGAACAATTTCAGCAATAAATAGATTTACCAAAAGATGTTTGAAATGGAAAATAATCAAAACATAAACTTTTTTAGAAGCATTGATTCTCATTTATTAGAAAGAACTTTGATGGTGTCCAGCAAACCCTATTGTAATGTTACCTCAAAAATAAAATATTTTTAGAAATAAAGAGAGATTAAATACTATCAAATAAAAATAACCATAATAATAATAATAATAGAAAATTTTCTTACTTGTGATAAAAAGAGTCCCAGTGCTATTAGCCTTCCCCCTATTATTTTCTGCAAAGCACATATAGATTCCACCATCATTCCTTGTAATGTTGTTGATTTCCAAACTGCCATCTTCCCAAATGAGTATTCTATTGAAATAAAAAAATAACTTGTAACATTAATTTGATGAAATCTTTTGTGGTGGACGTTTTAATGTAAGTGCTAATATAGTTTGCTTAATTTACACAAAGCATTTGAGTAATATTTTTGAGTATTTGGGGGGCTATACCAGAAGACAATCAGGGGTTACTTCTAACTCTGAACTAAGAAAATCATTTGTGGGAGGCTCCAGGGACCATATGGGATACTATGGTTTTCATATGGATATCATATGGTTATATCATAATTAAACATGGGTTAGCCATGTGAAAGGCAAATGCCCTGCCTGCTGTGCTATCACTTGGCACTTAAATAATAATTTTTAAAGATGAAACATTCTAACAGTTTATTACATTTTAAGATCTAACAAAATAGAAAGTCACATTCATATTTTTCTTATATTATTATAGCAGTCTCTGACTGCTATAATAATTGCTTCCAACTATACCTTTATAAGTTGTTCTTTTTACATGTAATTGAACACATTAAATGACACAAATCACATTAAATGACACAAATAATTGCTTCCAACTATACCTTTATAAGTTGTTCTTTTTACATGTAATTGAACACATTAAATGACACAAATCATATCATGCTACTATTCTCAGTGATATTATTCTGAAACTCAAAACATTCCATTTCTTGCATTAGTAAAACCAAAAGTTTTCCGTTGATTTTTCAAGTATTAGAAAATTTTGTTTTGCATATTCTTTTTTTTTTTTTTGGTTTTTGGGTCACACCCGGCAGTGCTCAGGGTTTACTCCTGGCTCCGTTCTCAGAAATTGCTCCTGGCAGGCACGGGGGACCACATGGAGCACCGGAATTCGAACTGATGACCTTTTGCATGAAAGGCAAACGCCTTACCTCCATGCTATCTCCCGGGCCCCTGTTTTGCATATTCTTAAAATTCCTGAAAAATTATATCTTCAGTTAAAAAAAGTATTTCTTTTTATTGTTCAAAAAAGAGGCCTCAACATTCTATTTCAAATTACATAGAAATGTGCATTTGTGTGTGTATATCTACGCATCATTGATGCTATCATAGAATTATTTACCATATTTCTATTATTCTGACACATATCTTATTTGAAATATATTAGTCTTATTAATTTTGCCATTCTATACTAAATAACAAATTTTGTTTGTTTTTGTGCAACACCCAGTTGTTCTCAGGACCAATTCCTAACTCTGAGCTCAGGAATCATTCCTACCTAGATGGGTTTGGGAGGCCAATGTGGTGCCTCCACATCAATCCAGCTGTTCTCTTGCAAAGCAATTAACTTCCATGTGGAATTACCACTCAGGCCCTGAAATGGTAATATCTTGATATCATTTTTGTTTTAGGCCAAATATCCAACAGACACTAACTCCATTAACTCATCTATCCTTTAGAAAATTGTCTTCTGTGTGTTTAAAACTCATCAAGTATTGAGGAACTTAAGGCTTAGTCACTCAAATCATGTTTTTAGTAATATATTAGATATAATTTAATTAAAACAAGTGGCTCTCCTCAGGCTACCATTAAAAAACTATCAGACCACATACATGACTGATCAGTTTGGTAACAACCTGAAGGAAAGAAGAACATACCTCAATTCAGATTGTAATATTATAATAGACTGTCATTTTCACTGCTACAAATAAAGACAAATACAGTTTTAGAACTTATGTGTATTCTAAAATCATCCTTAGTAATGGTGTTTGTACTAAGTATTTTTAAAATTCTTCTTTGAATACAAATTATTTTTCATACTGATAGAACCTACTTCATTCCTCTCATCTTTCTGCTTCTTCTTTAGAGACTGAAGACAATAATTCACAATTTTATATATGCAATATATTGGTATATATAAATATTACTTATTATATATGAATTACATATCAATTGTATAGCAATATTATATGCCAAATGTATACCAATTGTATATCTTCTTACTACTGTTTGAAAACATAACTTAAACTATATTATAAGTCACTAATAAGAGCAGAAATAATATTATGTGGAGTCACTTTTTTGAAATTACATTTGTCATAATGAGATTATTATTATTATGGAAACTGAAGTAATAGTACAATGGACAGGAATTTTTGTCCTGCATGTAATCAACTCAGGTTTGATAACCAGCATCTCAAACCTGTTGGGAGTGATCCCTAAACACAGAGTCCAGTATAAGTTTGAGCAAAACTGGCTATGATCCCCGCAAACAAAAAAATTATATAAATAAATAAAAGAGATGATTACATTTAAGATACTTCATTATTTCAATATTATTTATAAAAACTATTTAAAAGTAATGAGCACTTTTATTCGTACTATTTTTTACAGCATTCAAATTTATTTTTTGTTGGTAGTACAGTATCTATTATGAAGTAGTGCTTTTCTCACAATAGACAAAATTGGTAACTACCCAAGTTTCAAGGAACAAATGACTGGTTAATCTCTTATATACTTAAAACTCAATTATCAATAACTTTGTAAACTACAGATCTTTAATTTAATTAAAATAATGTAAAAAGGATCTATAGTATATATACTCAATGGAATATAATGCAACTATATAAAGAAGCAAAATCAAGCAATTTGCTAAGTTAGTGAATCTAGAGAGTAGTTAGTCAGAGGAAAGGTACAGACACAGAATGATCTTTTTCATGTGCAGGGTATAAGGTAATATAGAAAGAGAATAAAAAATCCCCAAATGCAACAACAAAAAAAAGCTTTCTACTGTTCTGCAGTAGAAAGCTTAACATAGTGGGAAATGCTGGGACTACTGGATAATGGTGGAGGATAGACAAGCAGACACAAGTGAAGTATATGCTTCTGGAATGCTATATGCATGAAACACTACCACTAAGTTTTAATAGCTACATACCAAAAGTAAAATTAAAAAAATATTAAAGCGTTGCTTAAATATCAAGGCATTAAAAAATAAAACAAGGGAATAATATTAAACTACTAGATTCTTGCTAGAACTTTTACATTAATTTTATACAAAAATAAGATAAGATGCAATAATCTGATGTTTCTTTCTTTCAGGAGAATGCTTCTCAAACAGGAGATTCCAGTTTCTCCATCAGCAATACTCTGCCAATGGGGTCAATAGTTCAAGGCAAGGCAAAAGTATGCATGACTGGTGTAACTTAATTGAAGAAACGTACATATTAATCAGTGTATATTTAAATAATTATCATATTTAAATGGAATACTTATGTTTTATACTAAAGGCAGAACATTTCACTGATAATGTACTTTATAGGCATTTGAGAAATTCCTATTAATAATGTAAAGAATTAATCACTTTTTACTTTTACACAATGGTATTGAAGATACTTTCCTACTGAAACAATGATAGACTAAAAACCAAAATTAAAGAAATGTGAATGTATTCTTTTATAAAGATAAGTTAGAGATCTTTTTGATAATTTTGATTATCCAAAATTGAAATTGTTCGCAATTCTTGTGACCTTAAAAATGTATCAAAATTTTAGCTTCAATTTTAAAATCCATATACATTGATAAGGACCTAGAAATCAAAACCCAATAAAATATATACTGTCAGTGATGGATAAGTATTTCTTTTCTCCTTTGGAAAATTTAAAAAAGATACATAAAATTATGCATATAAACACAAGTTACCTTTCCCAAATAATGAATTACAGTTGAATTTCTAATTTCTAAACTTACCTACTACTATTCACAAGCCATTCTGTTCCTTTACTCCAAGAAAATTTTGGTTTAGGCGCAGCTTTAGGTTTGCATTCAATTATCACTCTTCCTCCTTTAGCAGCCAAAATCTTTTTCTTCATAGGATTCATTTCAAAAGTTGGAGCCAAAGCTAAAAGGAAATAAATCACTACTATTCTCTTTTATAAAAATGAAGATATGCATCTTCTGTTATATATTACTACTATCAAATTCACCTGTTGGTTAATTGCCAATGGAAAAGATAACCTCTGTAAATGCCAACTATTTCACTCTAATTTTTTATTTAATTTAAATTTAAATTTAATAAATATAAATAAAATCCATTATTTTAAATGTTCATTTTGTGATAGCTGCCTCTTTTAGTACAAACTTTAATTATAACCAAGAGCAACGTATTTATCTTAAAAGAAAACATCTAATTGAGGCTTTTAAACGTTTTTTCTTCAAATCAAATAATCAGGACTTAGTCCTTGCTTTGTGCTTAGGAATTACACTTTGCAAGTCTCAGGAAGAGAGATAGATGCTGGGGGTATGAGATGTCTGCGATGCTGAAGAGTTGAGTGAGGTTGAACCAGGCAATACCATTTGTGAGGAAGTGCCTTACCCTCTGAACTATCTCCCTCACCTAATTGAGTTTTAACTCAATTGAAAAAAATTAATATAAGTTAAAAAATAATTGAGCATTATTTTGAACTGAATATTACTATAAACTAATAGTATAATTATACTTTGAGTTCCTCAAACTTTTTAAACAGGGGCCCAGTTCACTGTCCCTCAGACCATTGGAGGGCCAGACTATATATAGTAAAAACAAAAATCACGAACAAATTCCTATGCACACTGCATACATCTTATTTTGATGTGAAGAAACAAAGCGGGAGCAAATACAATATGTGGCCCGCGGGCCGTAGTTTGAGGACCACTGCAATCCTAATATGGATACACTATTTTTCCATATTAAAATGGGAAAGCTGATATTAAGATGAAATAATTTGCCAAAGGTGTCAAATATTTACAAGCAACAAGTATCTAGTCATAAATTTTTGTTAAACCAGATAGTGAGCTTCAAGAACTATTGTGATATTTTCCAGTTCGTTTGTTTTTATTTAATGCTAAATATTCTTTATAACTTGAAATAATGTTAAGGAAATTTCAAGGCTTCTGAATATTTAATATTTAGTAACAAAGGATGTGTGGTCTGAAATTTGATCATCTTTGTTCCAGTCCATTGGATTTGCCCTCTCTGCATCTATTGTATGAACATATAATCTTATTTCTTTTATTGATATGATATATTATATTAATAGAGTTGTTTATGTTAAACCATCCTTGTATCTCTGGGATAAATCCTACTTTATCGTGGTGTATCGCGTCTTGATGAATTCTTAATGAGTTCAATTCTATTTGTTAGTATTTTGTTGAGTAACTGAATCTGTTTCATCAAAGATATCAGCCTGTAATTCTTTAATTTTTATTATTGGTGGTATCTCTGATGTTTGCTTCATAGAAAATGTTTGAGTATTTGTTTATGTATTTTACTGGAAAATTCTCAAAAGGATTACCAGTAGGTATGAAACAATTCAGTAGTGAATCCGTCAGGATCTGGGCTTTTGTTTTGGGAAAACAAAATTTCAATGTCCTCAATAGTGATAAGATCTATTTATGTATTCCAGATCATCTTGGTTCAATCTGGGAGATTATAGAAGAAGACAAATTTATCCATTTCTTACAGGTTCTCTCATTTTGTGGCAAATTCTCAAAAATACAGGCAGGGGTGGGGGAGGAGGGGCAGTATTGGTGGTAGGAATGTTGCACTGGTGAAAGGGGTATTCTGTTTATGACTGAAACCCAACTACTAACATGTGTGTAATCATGGTACTTAAAAAAGATTTATAATTAAAAAAATAAAATAAAATGTGAAAAAAATCTCTGATAATCCTTTAATTTCTGATTTGTTTTATTAGGGATTTCTCTGTCTAAGTCTTGCTAATGGTTTATTAATCTTATTTTTCTCAAAGAACCAACTTTTGCTTTCATTGATCTTTTGGATTAGTTTTTCATGCCCAGTTCATTAATTTCTGCTCTAAGTTTTATTTCTTTCTGCTGGCCTGCTTTAGCTCATTGTGTTGGTCATTTTCCAATTTCTAGAGCTGTTCCAGTAAGTTATTATGTAGGTAATTTTTTCTTCCTGATAAATGCTTACAAAGCAAAAATTTTAATTTTTAAAAGCTAATAATACCACTTTTACTGTGTCCCAAAAATTCTAATAACTTGTCCTCATTCTCATTTGTTTACAAGAATCTTAGCATTTCTTCCTTGATTTAGTGTCTTATCCAGTAATTGTTCATAGCAAGCTGTTTAATTTCCAAGTAATAATGTTGTTTCTCCATTTCTGCTTGTAATTCACTTTTGAGTGGTCAATACAATTTCTAGTCTCCTAAATTTATGAGTTATATTTTGTGCTTTATATGTGGCCAATCTAGGAGAATGTTCCATTTGCATTGTAGAAAGTGTATTTAGATTTTCAGGAATGAAAAGCCACATATATATAGAAGTCATTTTCAGTATTTTTACTGGCCTCATCATATGTTTTGGAGTATGATTTCTTTGTGATATATATCCCTATTATTAAAAAATTACTGTCTCATAATCCTTAAGCCTCAAGTCTATGTCATATGTTACTAATATAACTATCTAGCCTTTTTAAGGAAGTATTTGCCTGAGAATTATCTTAAAATATTTGATTTTGAGTCTGTGTTTGTTCTGATTATTTAAGTGCTTTTGAGGACAGCAGTGATAGTACAGAGGCAGGGCATTTGCCATTCACACAGCTACCCCTGAATAGACCCAGGTTTGATGCTCAGCAACCTATATGGTCCCCAGAATCTGCCAGAAGCAATTTCTGAGCTCACAGCCAGGAATAATCTTGAGCACTGCTGGATGTGGCCCACTTAAAACAAATCAAAATGTGCATTTTCAGGGAGCAAAAAGTTGCAATTCATTGTCTATTTATTGGTACATTTAGTCCAATTGTACTGAAAGAGATTATTGGCATGAAATTTTGTGACAACTTTTTGTAGAAGTTTCATGTGCCTTTACTTCTTTTAAAACTGGTATTGAATCTGTATATTTGCACAGCTACTCTTTATCCATGATGCTAACTTGAAAGAAAATATGGCTGGATGAAGTATTTTTTATTACACCTTTATTTCACTGAGCTTTTTCACTGTATCTTATTATTGTCTTCAGGCCTTGAATGCTGCTTGTGTTGGATCAGTCTGTTGTAAATCTTAACAATGCTCCTTTGTAATTTCCTTTTCTTATATTCATCAAAAGAGGATCTGTGCCATCTATTTTTAGAAGTTTGGTATGTTTGTATGATCTGTGTGCCTTCTTCAATTATTATTAATCAGTGATTAATAATCATTATAGCTCATATGATGATTAGATATTATCAATATTTTATATATTACATATTTATCAATTATTAATTATTATTAATGTGCCTCCTTCAATTATCTTATGGTTGGTTTTGACTGTAGCTCCTGAACAGTTCTTTATCTGTGAAGCTATGTATCATCCCATAAAACCTGAATGAGAATCTACCTTGGTGAAATATTCTTTGTGAGTCATTGTCTTATGTGTTCAGGCCTGAATTGTTGCTTTTGATGAATCTGCTGTAAATATTAAGGATGCTCTTTTGTATGTAGTTTCTCTTTTTGACCTTGTCGATTTACTTTTCTACATATATCTATGATTTCCATCACTGTGACTAGGATGGACCTTGGGATGCTTTTATTTGGGTTTCTTGTAGCTGTATCTTTTGGCATCCAGATTGCAGCTGCATGCACTCTTCGGCTCTGGGAACATCTCAGCAATGATATCTTTGACTGTTAATTCTTTATACGGGTTTCTTCTTGGCGCTGAGGACTTTAGTGGTTCTTCCGTGTTTCTTCTGAATTTATCCCAAAGTTCTATTGTATGTTTGTTTATCTTCTGTTGTTTGGTGGATTTTGTACTTCATCTTTGAATTCAGTTATTCTGTCTTCATCAGCTTTACTCTGCTAGTAAATCCTTCCAGTGAAGTTTTTGTTTTGCTTACCAAGTTTATTGTGGTGACATTTCTTTTCATATTTTTTCTACTTTCTTTTTTCATATTACCCTGTGTTTTACTGGCAGTATGTTCCATTGCTTCTTTGAGATTCTTGAGCATCATAATATTGAGCATCTTAAGCATTTCCCTTCTGAGCTGTAGAAAGGGATTTTATAGATCTGCTGGATTGTAGTTTTCACTCACAAGGTAAGATGGTTTTTTTGCACTGCTTTCCTGTGATTCTTTATGTAGTCTCAAAATGCTTCTTTAGAATATCATTGTAAGTCTTTTCCACTGCCAGTGAGATCTCAAAGGAGATTATGTGAGAAACAGATTATCTTGTCTTCCAGCCACTTAATTGGCCACGTACTTGGACGTGGTTCTACCTTGGTGCAGCCAGAAAGGGTCACAGTGCCACTGACATTGCACTTCTCTCAGGTTGGGGATCTGTACCCTTGTTATTGGCCTCTACCTAGGTGAGCAAGTTCTTTCACACAGCTCCTGGCCATAGTGCCAACTGCTATGCTTGGGGACAAATGCTAGATCTTCCAACTCATTTTATTGCCGCATACAATTTAAAGGCAAGTCTAAAACTGTTTAGTGGCAACACAAAACCTTTTATATTTATTTGATCTATCCGATGATATAGGTGGAGTATTAGTCTTCTACTTCTGTTGCTGTAGATTTCTCTCATACATTAGCTGCTATAATTATTCCTGTCCTTCCCCTTGTTGTATTTATAAGTGTTACGGATCCGTCATCTTTATATGTATGAGTCTCTTCATCTTTATACAATACTCATCCCTGTCTTCTTTTTACCTTGGTTAATCTGAAATACATTCTGTGTGATATAAATTGAGCTTCACTGACTTTTTTAGATTGTCTTATTTTTTGTTTGTATTTATTACTAAAGTTACAAGAGGTCGCACTTTATTTCCTGATTGACCTGACCCATCTTTTCAATGATAGAATATCTATAAAATGAGGAATTTATAAGACAAGAAGTTTCTAAATCCTATGAAGTTGAAAATATATTGTAGACTTCTGTTTGTGCAGTATGTGTTTTGCTGTTGTTTATTAATTTTTAGGCTATGGGTCACACTGTTTGGTGTTTAGGGCTATTCTACCATGTGATGCTCATGTCTCCACTATGAAGAACACAGTGCCAGAGATGAAACCCAGATTTCTTATATGCAAATCATGTGCTCCAGCCAATGAATAATTTCCTTGTTCCTGTATTATGTGGTTTTTAGGTTGTAGTTACCCAGAGATGGAGCCCAGATTTCTTATATGCAAACTATGTGCTCCAGTCAATTAATAATTTCCTTGGTCTTACATTATGTGATTTTTAGGTTGTAGTTACCCAATCAGATATAAGAAAAGACTATACTTATAAATATATTCATATTTAAGTTTCTTACTTTAAAAAGATGTATATATTTTTGATTTCTTGTGGTGTTGCTTAGGTGTTATTCCTGTCTATGTACTCTTGGAGATGGTTAAGAGACTATATGGAGTGCTGAGAGCAAACCCTGGTTAATCACGTGCAAGGCAAATAACCTGCTCACTGTACTATGGATTCAGCTATTACTTTGAAAAGGATTAAAGACCATGTACTTGAATTTATCTGCTGCTCTTTACTTAAAAAATGACATTGGCCTAGGGAGACCAGATGAATAAGAGATATGTCCTTTCATGCAGCAGACCCAGGCACAATGCCATAAAATTCTGTGCATCATATATGATCTCACAAAGAACTCCCATAAGTTATCCTTGAGCACAAAGTCAGAAGTAAGCCATGAGCACAAATGGATGTGGCCCCAAAACAAAACCCATATAGCATAAAATAAAATAAAATAAAATAAAAGGACTATCATAATCTATTTCATTTTAACTTTTTTCATTTTTAGAAGTTGGAAAATGAAGTATATAAAATAAAGTATTATCTCTGGATACCTTACACTTATTTCCTTTAGCATTGAACATAAATGATAGAAATAGAAAAATAGAATGTTAACTAAAATAATACTGACCCAAGATCTTCAACTCTGCATTTGCATAGATTGCTCCATGTATGTTTTCAGCTATGCACTGGTACATTCCAGCATGGTCAAAAGTCACATCATATAGTCTCAATTCACCCTTATGATACTGAAAAGAATAAAGAGTAAAGTATATTTTCTCCATAAGCTTTAATATAAATATCTTCAATTTCTTAACTTTGTGTCTAAATTTTATTCTAATTATTAACTCAGTTTATTGAAGTGAGTTTTTCATGGAAAGGAAAACTAAAAGCCACTCACCATGGTGGCTACTAGCTCTTCTATGCATCCTATAAAGCTGAGAGTTCACCTTTACCCTTTTGCCCCAGCTGAAAGTTGGCTCTTGGAGGGTAGATTAGGACCCTATGAATGCTTCTTGACCCTAAAGACAATGTATAACCTTCTCTGTTTCTATGTGGTCATGGAAACCATGGTGAGAGAAAATATCAGGCAATATCTTGATCAGTAGAAAGAGTGGTATAAAGTACAACAAAGGAAAAATTAAGGCAAGAAAGCAGACATAATATTATAGAAAGGTTTTAAAGACAAATTAATTTATCATCTTGATTACTTCTCCTAGACAACATTTTATTTCAGGTTCTACTATGCATCCTATAAAAATCTATGACATTTATCTCAGACCCATATAGAAATATTACTTGGAAATGGACTCAAGAACTGAATGTACATACCGGGTATCCATTCTTCAGCCATCGGATTGTAGGAATGGGCTTTCCTGTGGCCACACAAGGCCAATAGAGATCACTGCCTATATCCACTTCTGTGTCATTGATATGTTCTACCCATTCAGGATATGCTAAAGAGCAAAGAATATTACCAATGTCAAATGCAAATCTACATATTTAATCATTTATTATAATATATCGCGTGCAAATATTGCACTTAAATGACCTTCTGGAAAATAATATATCAGCAACTATATGTGTCATTAAATCAATGCTAGAATCACTGAAATTGTCTTTATATGAAATGTAGAATAAAATTAAATTTTATTCTATATTTTTATCAATAGTAATTAAATTCAATTATAATTATTTTACTAATTTAAACAGTATCTGAAAGCTAATTTTAAAATATCCTTAAGTTATTGATTTTTATAGCAAACTTTTCAAATGACAAATTTAAAAATTTATTATTAAATTTATATGATTTGACATTAACTTTTCTCTGTTTAGAAAAAGAAGTACTTCTCATTCCCTTAATTGAGGTATTGTTCCACTGATGGAACTTTGTCTAGAGACAAATGAAGTACCTTACTATAGGACTATATTAGTAACAATCATTTTAATACCCTTTATGTTGGAAATTATGTACAGTATAATGATTCATAAAATCTTCATTGAAATGAAACCTGATCAATATCATCACTCAATTTGATAATTAGTACAAAAATATTCTAGGAAAATGAAAAAAATCCTACAAGTTTTTTTCTAAAGGGAAAAATTTTTTTCTAAAGGAAAAATACTTCTAATAATAAAATACTTATAGTGACTTTTTTACTATTTCTATTAAGCTGATAAGTCCAAACAAACTTCAGGAGTAAATTAGCATAATTAAAAAGGAGGAAGCGAATTTTGAGTAGTTTCATTTTGTATATATCTTTAAATTGTAACTTTTATTCTATTCATGTTATGTGAAAGTAATACATATGTAAGATAGATTATGAAAGTGTTTTACATTGTTATATGTACACATGAAATATTTTCTATATCATATATTTATTACCTACATAATAAATAAATCTTAGTATATATTTATATTTATATAACATGCATATACATTAATATATATAGATTAATATTATATTTCTGTATATCAATTCAAAATAGTATTTTATCTGTAACATATGGAAATAAGTTTAAAATTATTTACCAGTATTTTAATTCATGAAGTTTTTTTGTGTACATCATGACAAATCATAAAACTAAGATATCAAGAGAAAATTAAGTTTGCTGAAAGGCAAAAACTATTTTAAAAAGTGCAGTCTTTATATTTTTATTTATACTATGTATAATATCTACAAGTAGCAGTGCTTAGTGGGAGTTATGAACAGTAATAATGTTGGACTGAGGACTGACCCAGCATAGATTATTATATGGCTGTATAAAAAATTAAAAAGGATGATTAGAAAGGATACTAATGAGCAACTAAGGCAACTACACTTCTAGTAAGAGCTGTAGAAGAATTGAGGAAATGCTTTGATATTAAAGAGAAAATAATAGTGTCTTTAATGAGAAGCAAAGTTAAGTTCTTTCACCTTAATCATCTCCAAGTTTTTCCAATTTAAAATTTTGGAGAACCAATTCCAGTTAAAGCAATAAAATTCATGTTGTTTTTAGAATAAAAAGAGCAAAAGTTAATACTATTGCTGATTCTAATAATAGTGAGTTGTGTTTATTTTTTCTAAATCTCTTCCCTCTGTCATTTTGTTACCTAAATTCTGTGACCAGATTTCAAGGGTTTGTTTTCTTTTTTTTTAATATATTCTATTTAAACACCGTGATTGCATACATGATTGTGTTGTGAGTTGTGTTTTAACTAGAAATCACTGTGAGAGAATAATTTTAAAAGTTAGGATCAGGGGTCAGAGTGATAGATAGCACAGCGGTAGGGCATTTGCTTTGCACACTTCCAACACTGATGGATCTGGGTTAGATCCCCAGCATCCCATATGATCCCCCGAGTCTACAAGGAGCAATTTCTGAGTGCAGAGCCAGGAGTAACCCCTGTACACTGCTGGGTGTGGCACAAAAACTTAGAAAAAAGAAGTTAGGATCAGGTGAAAAATGAGTCTGTGAAAATGATAAGTGTTACAAAAATTAAGAGTTACAAAAAAGGATAAAAATAGTATGTGAAAATGATAAACCACAGTGTCTAAAAGAAAAAAAGAGAGAAAGAAAAAGGGAGGGTACTAAAATGTGTGCCTCAGAGGCAGGCAGTGGGAGAAGAGGGTAAAATTGGGGACAATGGAAGCAAGAAAGGTTTGAGGGTGTATTTTTTAAGACTGAAATTCAATCATGAACTTGAAAACTGGTCAACTACATGCAAGAAACAAACTTAGACCTCTCCTTAACACTATGCACAAAGAAAATATCAAACTGAATAAAAGACCTTGATATTAGACCTGAAACCATAAGGTACATAGAGGAAAACGTAGCAGAACACTCCATGACATTGAAGCTAAAGGCATCTTCAAGGATGAAACACCACTGGCTAAGCAACTGGAAGCAAAGATATACAAATGGGACTACATTAAACTCAGAAAGTTCTGTACTTCAATGGACTAGGATACAAAAGCTACCCACAGAATGGGAGGTACTTTTCACCCAATACCCATCAGATAAGGGGTTAATATCTAAGACAAGACATACAAGGCACTAACTGAACTTTATAAGACTAAACCATCTAATCCTTCAAAAAGTAGGGAGAAGAAATGAACAGACATGCCCTCAGAAAGAAATGCATAAGGCCAAAAGACATATGAAAAAAATGCTCCACATCACTAATCATCAGGGAGAAGCAAATCAAAACAACAATGAGATATCATCTCACACCACAGAGACTAGCACACATCACAACAAACAAGAGCAACCAGTGCTGTGTGGATGTAGGGAGAAAGAGACTCTCATTCGCTGCTGCTAGGAATGCAGACTGGTCCAACCTTTTAGGGAAACAATATATACATTCCTCCAAAAGCTAGAAATTAAATTTTCAGATGACCCAGCCAATGCCATTCCTTGGGAACAGAAAAGCACAATACAAAAATGCCCTCTGCACTCCTACATTCAACACAGCACTATTTACAATAGTCAGAATCTGGAAACAACCCAGGAGACTGGATTCCCAAAGAAACTATGGTACATCTACATAATGAAATACTATGCAGCTGTTAAGAAAAATGAAGTCATAAAATTTGCTTATACGTGGATGGACATGGAGACTTATATTGCGTGAAATGAGCCAGCAGGAAAAATATAGACATAATCTCACTCATGTGTGGGAAGTAAGAAAAACAAGAAAGAGTATGGTAATAATACCCAGAAACAATATAGACGAAGGTCAGGAGGTCTGGG
>PVKC010000097.1:0-93717 GCA_004027635.1 Crocidura indochinensis | reverse complement strand
GGGGGGGAATGAAGGTGGCATAGAATAACTGTACATAAAGAATCGTCAGATGAAATATCCAGTGAGCATGTGATTTTTGGGTCACACCCGGCAGTGCTCAGGGGTTACTCCTGGCTCCATGCTCAGAAATTGCTCCTGGCAGGCACGGGGGACCATATGGGGCACCGGGATTCGAACCGATGACCTTTTGCATGAAAGGCAAACGCCTTACTTCCATGCTATCTCCCGGGCCCCTAAATGATCATTTTTAAAGTTAGATACACTGTCATAATTTTAGCCAGATTTTATATATGTAGCTGACAATATTATAATGACATTTGTGGACATTTACTGAAAATCTAATTTGCTCCACTTATTGACATATTTGGAAAGGGGAGCATATTAGCAATGCACAGAAACTACTCTTGGGTCTGCGCTCAGGAGTGATCCCTGGTTGTACTTAAAAATTATATATGATGTGCTGGGGATCAAATTGGGGACAATAAGATTCAAGGCAAGTGCCTTTTATCCTCTATACTACCTCTCTGGCTCCAGATACTATCCTACTTATAAGATCATATAAAGAATAATGAAACCTACTTGTTCCCAATAAAACTATCTATATAAAGGTCTTGTAAAATTATAATGACAATATAAAAATCCCTACCAAGTTAAAAAAATAAAAAATATAGATACCTTGATTTCATTCAAATATGAGTTAATGATCACCCAAACTGAGAAGTTTCAATAGCTTTTAAAATTAAGAATAATGACCAGCAATATTCAAGACACTGGCATATTGAAGCCTTGTGGCAGAAAGCAGGCATTTATAGTTGGGGGTGGTGAGAACAGATTCCAATCTAACAATAGCTCTGGATAGCTCTTTCCCCACAAAAGTGAGAAAAATATTTAATACTCATTCAGGGCTTTTAAGGCTGGTGAATGACTTTATGTATCATTTCTCTGACCCCTAAACAGTTACCCAATTCTTTATCACACCACATAAAACTTTTTTTTTGTTTGTTTGTTTTTGGGCCACACCCGGTGATGTTCATGGGTTACTCCTGGCTATTCGCTCAGAAGTCGCTCCTGGCAGGCATGGGGGACCATATGGGGAACCGGGGGATCGAACCGTGGTCCGTCCTAGGTTAGCGCAGGCACCTTATCTCCAGCACCACCACCCGGGCCCCATAAAGCTTTTTAATCTTGAAATACTTTTAGACCTACTGGTTGAAAACTAGTGCATAGAAATATTTCATATATTTATTAAGTTTTTCTTCAGTCAATAAATAGAAATTGGAATATAAAATTAGAAAGTTAGCATTAAGGGTTCAGAGAGATAATACAGTGGGTAAAGAAATTGCATTGCATGTAGTCAATCTAGGTTTGATGTCAGCATTGCATATGGTCCCCAAGCCATGCCAAGGGTGATCACTGAGCACAGACCCAGAACTAAGTTCTTAGCACTGACACATGCACCCACCAAACCCCAAAATAAATTAGCAATGATAAAATTCAACT
Source organism: Crocidura indochinensis (assembly GCA_004027635.1). Taxonomy (NCBI): domain Eukaryota; kingdom Metazoa; phylum Chordata; class Mammalia; order Eulipotyphla; family Soricidae; genus Crocidura; species Crocidura indochinensis. The sequence goes on along the minus strand of PVKC010000097.1, from coordinate 92,217 downwards.
AACTAAACTATAAATTTTTCACTTTTTTTTTAATACTAACCACTTACTTCTCATGGAGCTTCAATGTCCACATCTGGTGATTCTGGAGTAGTCATGATGGAACTGCAAATGAAAGGGATCAGGCACATGCAACAAGACTATGTGTACCCAATCCCTATACTATATTCATGGATCCTGAAATGTGTATAAGTGCCAAGTAGATAAAATATTTTAATGAGAAAGGCTCTCACTATGGAAGTTTATCAATTTAAAATTCTCATCTAGAGTAACTCAGAAGGTCTAAGAATCTACTTGATAGTTTAGAAATAAGAGACTCCATTAAGAGTCACTTTTGATCAGTCTGAAGATAGAGAGTAATCACTTGCCTTGCACACACCTGACGCAAACTAAATTCCTGGCACTGCATATGGCCCCATGACCCTCACCAGAAGTGACTCCTAAGCAAAGAACTGAGCACAGGCAAATATATCCATCAAACAAAAGTCCTTATTGCTATGACAGTCTTATACTATGTACCAGTAATCAGAACCTCTGCAAAAGCAGTTCCTTAGAAGTGGTGATTGCATGTGAACTTTTGTGACAACTTATAACAGTATTATCTGAAACCTAAGTCTGCCTACTATGAAGTCTTCATTGGTTGATTCTGATATATTCATTTTTCTCTTTCAATTCCTGTGATTTTTCTACCAAGAATAAAAATTAATTATAATTTTTACTTAATCAATTATAGACAGTTTCAGGATTTTTTTTAATTTATTGTTTGCTTGTTTCTTGTATGTACTTGTAAATATTTCTTGTTGGGCAAAAAGAATATGAATTAACCACCAAAAAAACTAAGAAAAGTTTAGGGAGACAAAAAATTTAGGTGGAAGCCTGGATCAGTACCAATGTTACTGAAATTCACAGAGCAGGGAAGTTCATTTAGAAGAAAATAGTTATGTTGCATAAACAAAAATTAGTCTGTAGAAACTGTGGAAGACCACTTGGAAGATTCTAAGACACCATAATTTAAGAATCATTGACCTACTAGAATAATTAATTGGGAAGTTTCCCAACAAGTAGAAAAATATATTCCAGCTATACAAAGTCAAGAGGTATTAGGGAAATGCTTAACAAACACAAGGAGAGTATTGCAAACATAAGCAATATAGGAAATATACATTTGACTATGTATCTAATGACTTTTTATTGGATCAAGAATAGAATGGTAATAGAGCCAAACTTAAATATTTCAGTCCAAATTTTAGCTTTAAGTAGGAAATCAAGTATTTCCTAAAGTTGGCCAGACTTTCTATAGAATCTAACAAATTTAAATAATGCTTGGACAGAAAAAAATCATTTAACCTTTTAAAGCATGCATAGCATGTTTGACTGTTAATCTTCACTTAACTTCAAAATTTTCCCCACAATTAAAAATCAATTGCAACATAATCTCAGGTACTAAAATTTTTTTAAAATACTACCATATTTTATGAAATCTTGAGCACATATTTTTCATTGTTACAAATCGCTTTTTGTAATTAAATGATAATCCAGGCTTTGTTGCATATTTTCTATTACATGGACACACATAAAACTGTTTTTGGATCTATGCAAAATAGTATATTTGGTCCTCGGAGGCCAAACATGTCTGTGTATGGTTCATTCAAATTCCCCTGGCTAATTCCATAATTGCCTAAATTATCCATAATTAACTATTACTTAAAATAACTTTAATTAAGACACCATAATTAGCTAAAAGGGCACTATGATTTCAAGGGTTTCATAACAAATCTTTTGTTCTTGCATCTATCTCCTTGAATGCAGCACATTAACATTACTTTATTTCTGAACTCTTTCTGTCTTCAGGGAAAGAAATAATACTAAATTAATCACCCTCAGTTAACTTCCTTTTGTTACCCTAATTATCTCGATGTTAAATTGCAAACGATTTCTAGAATATTGAATTTATTGACTTTTATGAGCTTAATAAAAAGCTAATACAGTAAATAAAACTCTAAATGCATAGATTGGTTATTTAAAGTACAAAACTGTTTTTAACACAGGCATTCATTAATAGTGAATCTGCAGTTCTCTCTGATAAACACTTTTGTTAGGAAAATGCAGAGAAAAAATGTAATATGAGCAATCATATTCTCACTCCAAAAATTGACTGTTGTCATAGACTCAGACAAACATAATTCTGGGTTTATATGCAAAATCTTCTGGTTTCTTATGCAAAAGCTTCCTTTAACATAATGATTAAAGTTAAACAAGTAATTTTTTTCTTTAAAATGAGGATGATTCTATTACAATATATATATTGGAGGGCTGATTCAATTAGTTCAAATTTCCTAAGCACCTAGTACTCAGTAGTCACCAAAGAAAAGGTAATAGAACAGTGGGTAGAACACTTGCCTTACATGTAGCTGACGTGGCTTCTATATCTGGGCCCTCACTGGTCCCTAAACACTACCAAGAGTGATGCCTGAGTTCAAAGCCAGAGTCAGCCCTGGGCATAGCAATGTATGGATCCCCCTAAAAATGATGATATCTTTTATCCTTTGTTCTTCAAGCTTCTTGCCAGTAACAATTCATAACTCAGAAAGGTTTTCAAAATAGGTAAAGGACAGTAAGAGACAAGTAGAGAAACTCAAATAAATAAATGCTATAATTCTATCTTCACAAAATAATGTTAAGTACTATCCTATTTCCCTCATATAGCATCCTGTATGTTTCATCTTGTCTTGAAATCACAGTTAGTTCTTTTAGTAATACTAGTCTCTCCTTTGTTTTTTCTAGCTAATAAATGCTGTTTCAGAATTATATCAATAATCACATTTTTCCGGAAGACCCTTCTCTGACATAATCCTCAACACATGACCCCTCAAAATAAGACTAAGTTGTCATTCTTTCTGAGTTACCTTGATGATATCCATGTACAAATTCTAAACATATTTGTTATATGTGTATACATACACACAATTCAACATGTAGATATATATATATGTATATCAGCCATCTTTGCCTTGTGCCACTACCATTATATGTATATGTGATTTTCCCCCACTTTATTTAATTGCTAGGTGATTTTTATTGTTGGATCTATATTATCTACCACAAAGCAAGCACAAAGGAGATACTCAAAGAATATTTGCTGTATAAATGAATAAATTAATGACAATTGTCTGATGATCACTTAGTTATAGAAACACAACATGTGTTTATCCTATTATGTGACCTTGGACAAAATACATTCTGATTCTTAAATTCTTCAAAACTGAAGACTACCCACCTTATACAATTGCTGGTAAGATTAAAGTATATAAGTGTTTAGTAATTAAAATGTTTTTCTCATTATTTAATTAATAATAATTCCTATATTTTTATCCTCCAATACCTTTTGCAGACAGGCTCAAAGATGTTAAAGGGAGAAAATGGTGATAATGGCTAGGACTAAGTGTGAGTCCATAAAATACTACAAACTGAAAATGAACATCAATTTATTTTTTAACTCTTGTCTGTCTTTTGTGTTGCCTATTAATAGTAATTAAGTATCAGTAAAAGAATGCTTACAGAAAAGTTCTTTGGGAATTAATGTATGGGGGAAAATGTCAGAAAAATCTTTATTTCTCATAATCAATTCATTTCAACTGTAGCATAGTCACAAAGTATATAATGATTTTATATCAGTACATCAACTTGTTAAGACATTGAAACTATGTTTTGTTATGTTTAGTATTATTTATTATTACATATGTTTATTATGACTACTAAATTCCAAGAGTTTAACCTCAAATTAGTAGATAAGTAATCTTTATATTGTGATGGCATTTCTTTGGTTCCAAATATGGTGAGATATGTATAGACATAGGAACATTAAAAACCTATGTTCTAAATTGGCATAATGAGTTGGCTTAGACCTCAGTTGATTTGACATTAACCATTCACTCTGAACCATGAATACCATCTATGGAAACAAACACGGTTTCTTACACCAGCACCAGGAACATAAATTCTACCACTACCACCATGGACTTACTCCAAAGACAATTATTATGACACTCTGACAACTGAGCAACAGTCTGCTTTTAGGGCAGGATTCTCTGTAATGATAACTAATGGTGAGATGAAACCAGAAGATACTACACACAACCCAGACTTTAACATAGTGCTTGTACAGAAATCTGACAGCAACAACTGTGATGGTAAAGAGCTGATTCTGTGTCCATTGAGAATGACTATGGGGTTGGAAAACCTAATATTCTTGGAGCCTTGAGTTGGTCTTATGCCAAAAAGCTTCAGGGATAAGATCTCCTATTTTTAGGCCAAAGGTTTTTCTTTCCAATTTCTTCCATATTTTTCTGTGCCTATGCAAGCAACAATTGCCACACACACTAACACTCTTATTTTTAGTGTATCTCCCATCTCTAAAGAACAAAAAAGGAGCATATTAAACCTTCTGCATTGTATTAACAACTTCATTGGTAATATAATAATTTTCACAAATATAGCTGCTAAAGAACTCTCTCCTCTTCTTTTTTAAATTCTCTATTTTCTATTTTTAAATAACTTTGCTTTCTGTCTTCCTGAAACAAATGTATTATAATCAGTTATATCAACTATGTGATACATTTTCTTTAAATAAATTTAAAAAAAAAAACCTATGTTCTAGAAACTGCATGTAGTAAAAACATTCCACACCCACAAATTCTCAATAGAAAAACGACCCAATTCTTTACCAAGCTCCAAAGAAAAATAATGGTCCCCAACTCTTCCACGGTAGTCTGGTCCAGGCAGATACCTCTGGGGCCTTCTGAGAATGGGTGGGGAAAATTCCCCTTTCTGCATGAAGCCACAGCAGCCCATGCCACACATTATGCCCTCTGGCATAAGTAGTTGAGCTCTGTGACTAAATTCAAATAATATAAGCTGAAATTTCTGAGGCAGATCCAGACTATGGGCTATTTGGACTATGGACTCTGGGATATTTTCAGAATGGAAATAGGCAGAGCCCCACTACACCCCCCCACTCCATTGGAAATGCCAGCAGCCTATGCCCATATCTGCCATCTTCCCAGCAGAAAAAAATGGCCCAGCTCCTCTACCAAACTCTGAAAAAAAAATGACTACTGACTCTTCCCAGGTAGTCTAGTCGGAGCTGATAACTCTGAGGTCTTCTCAGTATAAATAGGAACAGATTCCCCTTTCTGCCTAAATCCACAGAAGCCCAGCACCATCCCCTAAAGAGTATGACAGAAACTGACCAGCTCCACAAGTAACCTTATCAAACCTCCAAACCACCAAATTTGTTTCAGATTTATATATCCTGAACCATGCAGCAGCAAGTGGCCAGGTAAACACATCAAAAGTCCATAGTAGTATCAGTTCAGTAGTGTCACAGGAAATATGATGGGAAAGTTACCAAAATATCTACCAAGCTCAGTGAATCTAAACAATAACATAGACTCAACTAGCACCAACAAACAGCCCAGTAAATGCTTAGACACTGACTTTTGGTAACCATGGAGATATGTAACAATCATTTCAAATTACCCCTGTTGATCTAAGTTTTGCTTATGCCACTGACCTTGTTTTGTAACAAATAATATGAAGGAAATTTGTGCCTTCAAGGAGCAGGCTGGGGTGGTAAGGTGAGAAATTGGTTACACTAGTGAAGGGAAGGTCACACTAGTAGTGGGATTGCTGTTTGAACATTTATTTCCTTAAATGACTGTATTATAAACAACTTGGTAAATCACAGTGTTATAATAAAAATTTAGAGAATATTAGAAAAACTAAATAAAAAGAAATTGCAAACTGATTGAAATCAACATTTTGTATAAATAAATAAAACTTCTTTGCTACCTCAATAAAGAAGTTTTAAACATCCTCTACTTCAGATTTCAGAAAATAATTTTTTCCTTAGCTTATAGGAGCCAAAATTATAGTACAGCAGAAAGGGTGCTTGCCTTGCATATAGTTGGCATGGGTTTAATCCTTTACATCCATTTGCTGCCTTGAGCACTTCCAGGAGTTAGTTTGAGTACAGAGGCAGGAGTAATCCCTTCAACATTGTCAATTGTGGGCACCCTCCCAAAGAAAAAAATCCTTATCTTGTGAATTCTAAAATACAGTTCCTTGTTTGTTCATAAATTCTACCTATTTTTTTTAATATAGAAAACAGGGCCAGAGCACTGGTGCAACCAGTAAGGTGTCTGCCTTACCCACACGCTAGCCTAGCTGTTTGATTCCCTAGCATCCCTTTTGGTCCCCCAAGCCAGAAGCGATTTCTGAGCACATAGCCAGGAGAAACCCCTGAGCGTCACCGGGTGTGGTGGAAAGACTATATATATAGAAACCAGCAAAAAAGTTCTTGAGAATTCAATTCTAAGTCTATGAATCTTAACTGCTAGTTTATTTGTTTGGTATTAAAGAATGAAATATACATAAAAAAATAGAATGGGGCCAGAGAGATAGCATGGAGGTAATGCATTTGCCTTGCATCAAGGACAGTGGTTTGAACCCTGGCATCCCATATGGTCCCCCGAGCCTGCCAGGAGTAATTTCTGAGTGTAGAGCCAGGAGTAACCCCTGAGCACTGCTGGATGTGGCTCAAAAAATATGTATATACATACAAATATATATATTACATATATAGAGACATATATATGTCTACTATATTTTCATAAAAATCTATTTGTCCCATCTGTATTTCTACAGCAGTAAAATAAGTTGGGAAACTAAAATTACTTATGTAATCTAAAAAGTTAAAAATTTTGTTACCAGAATTGCAAAATCGGTACACAAATATCAACTGTTTTTTCATAAGTAGTTCATGTTCTAGAATTTATTATTTAAGTGCGGAGTTCCAGGTTGTAATATGATGTCATATTGTACCTGAAAAAAAACAATGAGTAACTAAAAATCATACCTCTATATGTCTTAATCATTATTAAGGAGCAAAATAAAGAATGGGTTGAGATGCCAATATTCTATGTACCTATGTCAGCGTAGCTAGGTTACTAGGTTCAATTTTTGGTCAAAAGCTAAGTTACTTGTTTCAATAAAGATATTTAAATATGATTGACATTTATTATCAATTAACTGTAATAAAACAGATTACTCTTGTGGTAAGTGTCATCTCTCAGTACACCTTTAAAGAGAGAATTTCCCAGAAAGATATATTACCACTTAACTGCACTGATTAGCCCTATGGATTTCAGACTCAAGACTGTTAATGACTCTAACTTGAATTTCCAGGCTACTTACCTGCTTGAAGATTTTGGACTCGCAATTCTCATATTTATAGGAACATGTTTCTCATTCAGAAGTGCAATTTGTGATTTTTATAACAGCATTCTGGCTTTTGAAGATCTCTAAATAACACATTACCCTTTACCAAACACAACACATACACTCACACACATCTCATATATCTAAATCTTAGACATCAAAACACTGTCTATGCAATGGTGAATTTACTTGGATCTATGATACGAATTTGCAGTTCTTCCAACAGAATATGCAATAATATATACCACCATGGAATATTTGTTTACTGAGTGTATATATGCATTGTCTCAAAGGCTTAGCTGAAGCTCAGAGATGAAGAATATACATTGCAAAGAACTTTAAAGAGAAACCTACAGAAAACCTCTGAATAGTTCCTTAAGCGTGAGCTCAAAGTGACAATTCTAACTCATCCTCCACCTCCAGGTTTTATTAGTGACCACCAGGAGGTGGAGGAAACAGAGTATTGAGTGAATAATGAATTGTGAAAGCAAGAGAATCTGAGAATGTGTCTACCAAGACAGTGGATTGAAGAGAGAGCAGGTGGCAAAAATGGGAGTGAGTCCTTGGATAATGGTAGATGGAAACAGACTCTGACGGAAGAAGTGATGTTGAAATATAGATGCATTTTCACTAATAGTAAATCATGATGACTCAAATATAGTCTTTATAGAGACCAGTAGTAGAGAACATACCTGGCTTTTAGTTCTGTCCATAGCACTACTTGCCCTCTGAGCACTGCTAGGTATAGCACTGATAGCAATCAAACACTAACAAGCCCCTCTAATGCTGGGTGCTAGTATGGCTGATGGTGGCCCCTTTAAGAAAAAAGTAGAGTGGATTGTAAAAGAGTCGCTTTTTTTTATAATTTGCTCATAGCCCCCACTGGTGTTTATATATCGATCTGTGTAGACAGATAATATAGAATTAGAAAAATAAAATTTCATCCACATACTGTTAAAAACTTGTCCCTGAAATATAGGAGTACCCATATTTGCTGACTTTGTATTCTTGTGCTAACTCTGTATATCCCTAATAAACCCTGGAATTAGTGGACAATTGTCTATATTGTCTTCCTGATAAATAATGGGAAAGTATTCCTGAGCTGAGCAATGTAAAATAACATAATAATTTATAAATTATAATAAAATAAATATATAAATTAAAATAAAATAATTTCAATTGTATGTGACCATAACTATATTTTGCTCCCCTCACCTTTTGTCAGATGGGGCAATTCTATGTTTTACTACAGGTTGCTTCTGATGGATGAGGCCTGAAAAAGTCACATATTTAAAAAGTGATTAAAAATGGTTTTCTAAATACTAATAGCTACTTCCAAATAAATAGCACCAGTACATTTTAAAGTTACCTTTCAAGTCTTTTTCATGAGGGAACAGAAAATTGGATAGAAATGATGCATTATTAAACTGTTTATGGAAAAACTTAGTATATAACTTGCATATGATAAAGAAAAATGCCAAATCACACTTTCCTAATAGCATCAGACCTAAAGCCAATCAGAAAAATGGATATAGCCACACAAATTCTATATGATTGTTCTGTTTTAGTTATTAAATAATAATGTACTAGGTAGACAATTGATAGTTTTCAGTCCACTGCTTTGCACTTTGAGAAGTTTTAAGTTCATAAAACAAAAGTATTAGAAATGAAAGTACAGTAATATAAATGGCAACTGTTGCACTAATAGTAATAGTAATTAAATAGTAGCAATAATTTATTAACTTTTATAAAATTGTAAATGTTTTCATTAGAAGAGTATTTGTCAATTAATCTGATTATCTCATCATTTTGTTCCTTCTGTGTTAGATTAGATTAAATAAACTACTTAAATTCATTGAGCCACCATTCCATCCATTTTTAGAGTGAATTATATGAGACGACTTTTAAAATTATATATAGATCCCATAAGTCATTGTCAGACTTCACTCCTTTCTTTCTGAAGGTTATATGCCATTTCCCCTCACCCTCCCTTTTTTCTGTAGCAAAGGATATTACTTGTACCTAGAGGCTTACAAATAATGTAAATGAAATCTCTACATCACTTCTTTTCTAACTGTATTGATTTGTGCTGATTTGTTCTTTTCCCCTACTATTTATTTGATTTCCTAATGGGGTAGCTTGCCATAAAATAAACTAGCTCAGTTTTCCTCCTCTGAGTTAATTGGAGAGGAGATGCCAGAATTCCCCATTGGCCATTCTAATAGAAAAGATTTCCTTTATTGTGCTAAAGGTAACGTGCCTCCAAAGAGTGGATACAGACAGGGCTCTTTGAATACAAGATGCACAGTTGTTCCTAGGAGGATATGTAGGAAATAAAGCACAATCAAACCTATTTGTTTCATTTTGATAAAAGAGAAATCTATAAATTCAATACAATTTCAAATATAATCCCCCAAAGAATATCTTGTCTTTTATCTTGACAAGTTGATACAAGACAAGATTTTAAACTTTGTATCAATGAATAAAAGAAAAACCTTTTAATATAAGAGGTTAATCACTCTGCCATATACTAATTTATCTTATTAACAATTTTATTCAATATAGAAACAATACTGAAGTGGAGCTAAGAAAGCTAAACAAAAGAAAGATAATAATGTGCTCAGAAATACCTATGAATATTTGGAAAGTTAATGTAAGAGTATTATTACAGATTTGTCAGGAAAGCAGAGATGATTTTATAAATGTTACTAAAACAATTGACTAGAACTGTAGAAAATTTAATTTCCTGCTTTCCTCTTAGGAAATCTAAATTCTGAGTTATTTAAAGACAAATATGCAAAGCAAAACTTTTAGATTTAGAGAGGAAATAAAATAGAGCATCTTTAAAAACAAATCATGAAGGGAAAAAAAATGTAAGCTACACTACATTACACTAGGAATTTTCACGTATCAAAACACAAAAATAAGAAAATAACACCAAAACATCACCGCTGAAGATGGTTATAACTAGTTTAACCTAGAAGAAAGCACTATCCAGAATAAGAGCAACCCAAAAAAAGTCAATTTTAAAACTAAGTATTGGAGCCAAAGAGAAAGCACAGCTGTAGGACATTTGCCTTGCACTCAGACAACCCTGGACGGTCTTGGGTTCAATCTCCAGCATCCTATATGGTCCCGGAGCTTGCCAGGAGCGATTTCTGAGCACAGAGCTAGGAGTAAATCCTGAGTGCTGCTAGGTGTGACCCAAAACCAAAATAAACAAACAAACAACAACAACAAAAAAAACCTAAGTATTATGTCAGAAGAATAGTGAGAAGTGAAATGGCAAATGTGTAGCAAGACTAAGTTACATGATAAAAACAAATCCTATATGATCTCATTCATATGTGGTATGTAAAGAATTAAAGCAAAGAAAAAAAAAAGCAATTCCCAATGTAAACAAATCCTCAGACTATTGCTGTAAAATGGAGGTCTCCAAGCTGAGGGATAAAGAGGGTGAATCCATGGAAAAGTTAGTGGTCCTAAAGAAAGAATATTGGCACTTACATGATGGGCTCGTTCAGTAAATTATATGTCTGATGTATAAATATAAATACTATTTTAGACCATACTACACAAGTAATATCATTTTGATAAATAAAAACTCAGTATGCATTAGCGGAGACTGCTTTAATCAATTTTAATCAATTCCAATATAACATTTATCTCAATATTTGTATTATACAGTTATCAGATAAGTAGTGCAAGATGGGGCTCAAAGAATTATTTAAACAGCATATTGATTTCTTACTTTCTGTTTTTTTTTTTTGTGTGTGTGTGGTTTTTTGGTCAAACCCAGCAGTGCTCAGGGGTTACTCCTGGCTCCATGCTCAGAAATTGCTCCTGGCAGGCACGGGGGACCATATGGGACACTGGGATTCAAACCGATAACCTTTTGCATGAAAGGCAAACACCTTACCTCCATGCTATCTCCCGGGCCCCTACATTCTGTTTCTTAAACAGAAAACTTATCACAAAGAACTTCTTATATCATTTGCGAAATGTAACATTTACTAATACGTACGTAAAAAGAAAGAATGTTTTCTCAAATATATCACTGAAAAAATAGACAAAAGTCACCACTTCTATGTAAAAGGTTTTAAACTATTGACAACATAAACAAAATATATATTGTCTCCTCTAAACAATGCTGTTTCTAAAATGTTTATTAGATTCACTGAACTAGTTTCAATATTAGTATTATAGTACTTTATTAGTATTATAGTATTTTTAGTATTATATTACTTTACAAATTTTTTCTGATTTCACTATAACAATTCTTTAACTTAGAGAAGGAAAATTCCTGAATTTATTTGCTTTTAAATACTAATATAATTTCAAAGTTTCTTGTCACATGTCCTGATAGGTGCTTCCATTTTCTCTGTGTCTACATCACAATTATCATCAGTAGCCCTTCTTGGCAAATAAATATAGATACCAGATTTTGAATGGGCTCTTCATTTTCAGAAGGCATTTCTGTTCAATTCATAAAAATACAGAATATAAAATCACTTTCTCCAAACACAACAGAGACTAGATTTAAATACTGTGCCTATTTTGTCCAAATCCACTTCACAAAATGAATTGGCTGCAAAAATAAACCATATGTGTGAAATCTTTGGAGACAGTTTCTGTATGATTATTGTTATGACCATTGTTATCATAAAAGCATAGAATGTTAGTATCACTAACAAACTCAGAAAAAAAAACCTGAATTTTGTCATCAGTTTTGTAATGTTTTTTTTCTCAGTTCTATTTTTTTTGCATTTAAATTTTTTAATTCAGTCACTGAAAAATTATGAAGCTCTTTATGAATGGGCTTCAGGCATGCAATGTTTTAACTTCAGTTATTCTTCTTGAAATATAAGCTTATGTCTGTTGATTTTATATGGATAAAACCACATGTAACCCAAATAAATGTAGAAACTTTATGTTATTTCCTTTTCCTTGTATCATAAATATCTCCCGATGATAAATATCTCCAGGACAATTTACTTATGCATCTATTTCCCCACAAAACAATTCACTCCTAATATTTCTACTAAAGTGAGCATCATTAAAATAAAATTCAAATATATATTATAAAACAAACAGATAAGTTGCTAAGAGCATACATATTAAAATGTTTAGTTATACCAAATAATGGAACTTCAGTTAACCTTTTAAATTTTGACTATAAAATTTTTACATTCCATGTCATTTGTTTAGAAAGCATTTATACACAAAGGAGTCTAACTCAAAGTAAATATTGTTATGAAAAAAGATTTTTTTCTGAGGAAAAAATATTTTCATGAACATCAAGAAGAAAGTTTTTTCCTTCTTGACATTCTTAATTATCTTCCAACTATGAAAGAAAATAATCTAGATTTTTACACTAAATTAATATTTTGTTAATTTTGACTACATAGTTTTCTGTAGCTTTTATTGCTTAAGAGCTTAAATTATTATATATGTATTATATACATTAAAGGATGACCATTTAAGCGCTTAAGCAAGAAATACATATATACATTTTCTAATGCACTTTCTAATAAGCTGTAAGATACCATAACATGGAAATTTCACAAAGCAAGAATACAGAAAAACCTTTAGATCAATTCATTCTGTGCCATTCGTGTATTTTCAAACAAAATTCTTTCAACAGAAATTTTGTCTTTAAAATTAATAATTTTAATTTCTAATGAGCAGTGACTTATGCCATTAAAGACTTCCCATCAGAAAAGGGATTCTCTAAAAGTTTCCATTTACTTACAATGTGATTAATTCATCTTATTTGGAATTTCTGAAATCTCCTTTTGGTAGAAAAGCTATAGTTGATCTTTTTATGGCTGAAGGCCAACTACAAATATGCTTATAATCATGGCCCTTAAATAAAGTTATTATTTAAAAAATAAAAAGCAATAGATTACTTCTCTTTAAAAGTAATTAATAAGCAAGATGAACTGCTCAATAGTAAATGGTGGCAGCTGTACTATGAGACTGAGTTCCATCACCAATAAAACCCACATGAGTTTAACGCATTCCCAGCTGCTCTGATATTTAGGGTCTTAAAACTAGCACTAAAGGGCCAGGGAAATTGCATGGAGGTAAGGCATTTGCCTTGCATACAGAATGACAGTGGTTCGAATCCCAGCATCCCATGTGGTTCCCCGAGCCTGCCAGGAATGATTTCTGAGCCTAGAGCCAGGCATAAGCCCTGAGCACTGCTGGGTGTGACCCAAAAACAAAACAAAACAAAAAATTAGCACTAAATATGTAGTCTCCAACTCACAACCAGGTTTAAGACTGAATCACCAATAAGTTTTGAAAGCATCATGGCTAGGACAATAACCTTCAGTGAGCTCATCTCTGAGTATCACAACAACCTCTGGAAACCACTACAAAAAAAATTTTAAAAAAAGACTACATTCCACAACTACTTGAATAATAATAATAATGATGATGATAATAATAATAAAAGCACTATAAGTAGATGTACAACCCCAAGTAAGGATCAAAATTAAGTGTGCAAGCACCGCAACAAAGCATATGTGCTTCCTGGTCATCAAAAAAAAAAAAAAAAAAAAAAAAAAAAAAAAAAAACTTTTTAAATAAAATAAAATCAGAAAAATTCTTGATCTTAATTTATTTAAGTGTGTAGGAAATGAAATACTTGATGATATAGAGTTACATTTAGCTGTTGCTCTCAAGGGGATGTTTAATGCCTGATCATAATGCCATGAATTAATTCTAGTACATTGTCAAGAAGAAACAAATAATTAAGTACCCATTGAAGCAAAACAAGTACTCCAATATCAATAAAGTACATAAAACACCGTAACTTGTCAGGTAATTTAGCGTGCAAGAATTCTTTCAATATAACTGACAGTAGCAGCCCCAATTCTCAAGGTAATCTGGAAATTTTATCAAGTATTGAAATGTAATTCCTTTTAAATGTTAAATCCTGCACATTTAAAAAGCAGTTATTTCACAACCCCATACACATCTCATTTAATCTGCTGTCAGAATCAAGCCAGCACCAGGAGAAAAAAAGAAAGAAAGAAATCCATATACAGTATTCCCTTTCACTTACTGAAATCACTTAACAGACATAAAAACTAAAATTGTAAAAACAAACAACAGTAAGGTTTTTATGATTTATCTGATATGATTAAGGACGATATTAATTCACACAAAAAAGAAAGTAACGAGTAGAAGCAGTAGATTATGAAGATAAAAAATTTCTGATATTTCTTTTCACTGGGTTATTCACAGTTCCCAGGTTGGCATCCACACATTAAATGTTACATGATACATGTTAATGAATAAAAATGTTTGAGTCATACAAAGTTACTAATTCTAGGGCTAGCATAAAAAATCATTTCTCGGGCCGGGCGGTGGCGCTGGAGGTAAGGTGCCTGCCTTACCGCGCTAGCCTTGGACAGACCGCGGTTCGATCCCCCGTGCCCCATATGGTCCCCCAGGCCAGCGGCGACTTCTGAGCGCATAGCCAGGAGTAACCCCTGAGTGTCACTGGGTGTGGCCCAAAAACCAAAAAAAAAAAAAAAAATCATTTCTCAGCTGAAATAGATTAAATATATTTTTCTTCCATGGTGCATTTTCAGTAACTTACAAATTCAAAATTACCTTTCTCCCTCTACTACCTTTCAGACTGCCTTTAGTTCAGTTATTAAGTTAAAGTCATAGAGTCTTAGATGGATTTATATGATTTAGTCATTGATATAACAAATAAAACCAAAAATTTCAAAGACTGATATAACTGAAATTTTATTCTTTCTCACCTAGGAATAGTGAGCAGAACAGAAGTAACTATTGAGACTAAATAATCCAATCAGGGCCAAGGAGTTAGTACAGAAAATAAGAAACTTACCTTGTTGGTCGCTGACCCAGCTTTGATCCCTAACAGCTCACATAATCCTCTGAGCCCTACCAAGAGTAATCCCCAAAAACCAAAAGGAAAATCAGAACAAATCTCTCCTAGGGATATATACTCTAGGAACCCAAAAACACCATATAGAAAATTTCTCTACATTCACATTTTCATCACAGCATTGTTTATAATAACCAGAATCTGAAAATAATCCAAGTACCTGAGAACAGAAGAGAGGCTAAAGAAACAGTAGTACATCTACACAATGGAATACTATGCAGCTGTTAGGAAAAATAAGTCATGAAATTTGCTAATACGTGGATGGATGTGGTGATTATTATGTAGAATGAAATGGGTCAGAGGGAGAGAAATAGAAATAGAACAATATAACTCATTTGTGGGATATAAGAAAAAGAAAAGATAGTATGGTAATAATATCCAGAGGCAATTGAGTTGAGGGCCAGAGGAGCCTTCCATGGCAGGAAGTTCCAGACAAAGAGCTGATATTGCAGTTAGGGTAGAGAAGTGTTAGGTCACACTCTGCCTTTACCCAAAACAAAGGCATTTCCCCAACTTCCTCTTTCTTTTCACCAAGCCCTTTAACTTGTAAAAGTTCACCTGGTAGATAGGTAGATGGATAGGTGGATAGGTACATTTGTCTCTCACTTGATCTTCCTCCCACTGCTGAATTTGTACTGTTTAATAGTAAAAAAAAATGTCAGTTTGGATTGGAATATAGGATAGAGAACACGAGACAAGAAGTCACTGACTCCAAGATTCTCTCCTGACTGGTTTGGTTTATTAATTTTTCACAGCTTCCTGCTTCAGACCTCTTCACTAGGGTTGGAAATACAGTATATGAGGTTTTTTCACAGTGAAGGGCCACTATGACAATGATCGTTGGAACTGATCACTCTGAACCAAAATAAGGTGCTGAAAGAAATAACATGAGATTGAGATATATGTATATGTATATGTACATATATATAGTACCTTTTAATTAACAATAGTGCAGGCTATGGTGTCAAAAATAAGAGAAAAGGGAAATAAAAGTGAAATGCCTATCCAGATACAGACAGGAGGTGTGAGTGGTGGGAAACTGGGGCCATTGAGTTCAGGAAATACACACTGGTGAAGGGTGCTGTACATTCTTTCACTGAAATTCAAATATGAATAGTTTTTTGACCATGGTGTTTAAATAAAGTAATACAAAAAAAGAGAGAGAAGTAAAAAAAATCTTATTCCACAATTGTACCTAAAGAGGTGCCAGGAAATGTAGTTTTTAATTGAAAAGATATTTGTCACCAATAATGTTACAACATGTCAAGTGAAGGGCGTAGAGAACAAGGGAAGGCATACATATCCTGCCTAGCATTTCCAAATGTGTCACATATTTTATCAGATACATAAGATCTAAGGTCACTTAGGACCAGGACTGCCTGGAAGCTAGCTGATACTGCCAACCTCAGGTAATCTATATATTATTATTGATACACATAATGAATAAAAAGAACACAGTATGACTAAAGACTACTTAGTCATTTACTGAGTAATGTTAATATTTCATCAGATGCATAAATTCAAATGCATATGAAGCAGTAGTATAAATCAACTTGTTTCATTTTTCTGATTTGGGCTACACCTAGGATAGCTTTGGGGCTATTCACAACTTGGTGCTCAAGAATATTTTTACAGAAGTGGTCAAGGAACCATGGAGTGTTGAGGATTGAATCCTGGCCTCCCACATGCAAAGCCTGCCTCAGCCCTTTGAGCTATCTCTCTGAGTCAGAAATTAAGTTTTAATCTCCTAAAAGTTAAAGTGATTTCCATAGTACAGCCTATTTAAATCAGTGAAGAAATGGACATTATAATACAGTGTTAGACTTCATACTTTTAGAAGGCTTGCATATCATAATCATGATGCAATTTATTTTCTATCAAAGGAAGTCTGATCATAGTCTCAGCAGGAAATCATAATTATAAAAGTTAAATTTAAAGAGTTTCACAAAGACATCTTAAGGCTTTTAATAACCAAGGCTCTGGTCCTTGTCTTTTCTCAACAATTTCCAAAGTAATGATTATATCTAATTAAAAAAAAAACTGAACTCACTGAACTCCTTCAAGTGATGTATAATCCAAAGGAAATGCACCATTTACAAATCATCACTGTCTATGCTCTTTCAACAAATCTCTGAGTGTTGCACTAGGTCAAAATCTTGCAAGAGGAAACTCTAAGAAGTTCAGTCTACATTTAGTTAAAACTTATTTGACACAGAAACATCTGAATACTATCCAGTTTTTCTCTGGTATTAAAAAAGATCAAAGAATAAAGTAATCTCCATGAGAGGCAATTGGACATGAAATATGTCATGGAAAGTAAAAATAAGTAAGATGTAACATTTTCTAGAAATAGGTTAAGAATCATAACCACTGATTCTTCCCTAGATCTCATGCAGCATCTCTCCCATTTTAGACAGAATGAAAGGATAAAGTAAACCTCTCATTTCACACAAAACACATCACTGTTTCTGCATATTTTCTACTCACTCACCTGAATTATAGTATGTCCTTGCAAAGTACTTGTCTCTCTGAAATTTGCAACAACAAGAGATCTACACATGAACTCTAACTTTGTGTGAATTTAATTTAACAGTGATTGTATTAAGTATAATTAAGGGCAGCAAGATTGAAAAACGAAGAGTGTGTTAACAGAGCTGACAATATGTGGTGCATAGCAACTTAGTCCAATTTAACTTTTGATCAATAGTGTGGTTAGGAGTGCAGAGAAAATAGACTGAGCATAACAAT
This sequence comes from Crocidura indochinensis, assembly GCA_004027635.1. Lineage (NCBI taxonomy): Eukaryota > Metazoa > Chordata > Mammalia > Eulipotyphla > Soricidae > Crocidura > Crocidura indochinensis. The sequence continues at coordinate 74,264 of PVKC010000097.1, read as the reverse complement.
TAAAAATTGAACTGAAATAACAGGAGCCACTTTAGATAAACCTTAACTGCATTGGAAAATGCGATTTCCTAAAAGGCCAATATGGTTTCCAGATACTATATACGCATATTTTTGTATCAGTTTTAGAAAACTAGAGACCGATGCTGATCTGTACAACACGGAATAATTTTCTTATTTGCATTCTGTAACTTGAAAGAGAAATATGTTGTTTCTCTGTTCAGATGAACTATTCAACAAATGACAAATATTCTCAGGCACATAACCACATGCTGGGGATTTATTCTCACTCATAAGACTGCTTCAACATGCACTGCTACTAAGTTTCCTGAGAAATCTCTTGGGGACTCTCCAACCAGCCGCTCAACAACCTTGTCTGCCCTTTCAACATAACACATTATGGTAACAACAGAAGTTGATCCCCATAAGATAGCAGCAATATAATCTCAGAAACCTGTTTCTCTGCTCTATATTTACAATTTTGTTCCCTGGGTTAACGTGGCATGACACTTCGGTTATTCTTGTTGGCCTCTTAGGAAAAAAATATCCCACAATCTACTGTGGTCTATTTTTCATTACATATATAAACATTATGTTCAACTGGCCCTGAGTAGAAATAAGAGCATAAGCAAGAAGTATTTTTGTTTTGAATCACTTAATGCTATTTTCATTATTGGCACCAAATTTTAATATTAAACATTATTAAATATATTTCTTGAGCTATTTAAATGACTTTAATTAATTAATTCAATATACTCCTAACTTTGAGAAACCTCCGTAATAGATATATGATGCTTCACACATAAACTCTAATTACCCTAATTACAATGCAGGGAGAAACAGCCATTGTTTTGTAAGTGCCTAATAAAACTGAGCATTGAGTTTTCCAAATGAACACAATAGGTATTGGTTAAGCAGCAAGTCGATTTGTCAGGTTATTTGCAGAGATCAAGAGAAACAGCCTTTCTCAGATAGTTCCTTTAACCATAATTCCCCAACCTGGTCCCAAATACTTAAACACTAAACTTAGAATTTAAACTTGGGAAGAGAAAAAACAAATTGATGTCTACATCTATTAACCAAACTAATTTTACTTAATTATCTTTGACAAAACTAATAAAATAAAGTCACTATTTTATTCTCTGAGACAACTAGCATCTTATCTCTATAAACATAGTCTTGAACTGAGTTAGAGAACAGCACAAGAGGAGCATCCATCAATAGTTCTTGAAAGCTGTCTCTAAGAAAGCTATAAAGAATTAAAATAAATAGATTCTGTTTTAAGTAGGACTATAGAGGAATGCTGGTAATGTCTTTTGGAAAATGTCCAAAACCAAAACCAGTCTAAAGGTATAGAGGCTTTTGATGAGAAAGATTCATTTTAGGAGCCAGAAAAAAAATTGAGATGCAGAAATTCAGGTCCAAGCTTGGATGGATCCTTAGAGGAGTGGATGTGAACTACGATGACAAAAGCAGCAACAGGAACTCAAGAATGGGCAACAAAATTTCAATGTGTTTCCCCTGAAAAAGCCCCATTGTTTGTGTAAAAAATAATTGGGACAAAAGAAGCTTATGGGAACTATTCATACTTATCTTTCCTCAAAATGCTACTTTGGACTCTCTTCGTTCTGAAGAATCTTGTGTCTCTTGAGAACATCATCTAAATCTACTATCTCCTTTACTACCTCACCCCCATTACTTGCCCTAATAAATGTGTTATATTTCACCTGTGTCCTGAAATTTTTTTTCTGTGATAGAAATACAGCATACCTAAAAAGTCTAGGTATCTTTAATTCCTAAATTAAGTAGTCCTGTAAAGAAAAAAACAATTTAGTCCTGTAAAGAAAAATTAACTTTTGTTCTAGCCTGAGTCTACAGTGCCTCGAAAAATCTGGTGGAGAAATCTTGTGAAGCTGGCAAGACACAACATCTGTTGCTTTGCAGTGGTTCGTTGAAGGCTCTCATTAGTCATAAATGTCTTGGGCACAATCACCAGATGACTGATACACATCCTCTCACTGCTTAGACAAGAATAATGCTTTCAATTCTGTATGTTGTTTTAGCCTTTCAGTGAAGTGCCCACAAAAAAATTAGCAGTTTAAATCATACCCTTTTAAAAGTATTATTCTTCATTCTTCAACTAGCATAGTATTTCCACTTTCAGTTTTGGACATTTTACAAAACACCTATCTACTCTGTTAGTAGTAATAATCAAGAAATGAGTTTGGATCACCTAGGGGAGCAAAGACTAGAAATCCATGTGAATGTAAAACAATGTTTTTTAAAATAATTTATAGATCATTACTTTTTTATATTACTCCCATGTTTAAGTCAGTTACTGAAAAAGACAGACTTGAAATCTCTAAAAAAAAAAACAGTATTAAACGTGTTAATTGGAACAATAATAAAAGATAAGGACCTGCCACCATAAAAAAAAAAAACTTGAGTTTTAGAAGCTGGACTTTCTTAGATCTATGTGAATTGAATGTTCAAGAGAGTTTATGGTACTAGGAAGAAAGAGTATATCAAATAGGCCTTCAAAGGCAAAAGAATTATAGCAAAAATTTAGTGCATAGCAGGTAACTATTAGAAAAAATTGCTGATTGACTAAATTATTCATTTGATTTATTCCTGTAATTTTTATCAACATGTTTTATAAGATATGAAGTATGCTGCATATCAAAGTATGTTATCACATATTACCACATTAGCCCTCTAAATGATTAATACTTTGAGTACCACTGGGTATGGCCCTTATGTTCCCTAGAATTTTAGGGTCTAAGTCACACCATATTCCTGGGCTCTAGAATTTATTCACTTGTCATCTTGCTCAGTACTAAGGCAGTGGTGTACAAGTCCACTAAACACTGCTTGGGAGGCTCAAAATATGTGTCACTTAGCAAAACTTACCCCAGTTGAAATGTGGGGTTTTTATTAAGTACTTTTTACAAGAAATCTCACCTTGCCTTTAAGCCTAATCAACAAAACCAATTATCTTCAGTTCATCGAGGGATATATTCAAGACAATATTCTGTCTGCTAGCTTTAGCCACTAGTTTTCTGGCTAAATTAAGAAATTTAGACAATTTCTCTATCACTCTCAAGATTTAATCTCAAAAAAATATGACCTGTTTTTTCTTTCAAATGACCTTCTCCTCAGTGACTTTCTAAATTCTTGGAGCTTTGAAAACAAAGATATTTTGGCATAGGTGTGCTTTGCAACAGTTCACCGTCACTGGCTGGAAATACTCTGAAGTTCAGCTACCACACTTTTTTTCAACTTGCACTCATATTTAAACAGTAGACGATAGTACATATATACTAATATATGTATCAATATTCATTCACACACTTTTCTATGTTATAGTCATACTCGCTGTCCCAAAATTCTCTGTCAACCCTATGTTTCCTGTCCTTTCAGCATTTGTGGATCCCCTAAAAGTACTATGAGAAATCTCTGGATACCCTAGAAGACACAAAAATTCATAGAAACAGTAGTACTCAGCACAGGCTTAATTGCCCTCTTCTCAGCATATCAAATTATCTGCAGTTAGCTACTGTGAATTCTGAGTATTCTAACATTTGACTTCATAAGAAGTATTGGTTATTGCTCTCTCAGATTGTTCCCAGAGAAATAATAAAGTCACCTCCCAACATAATTTCAAAAATTTCTTCCAATTAATCTACCCTTTGCCTACTTCTCAAATAAATTTTAGAAATGAACACATTAGGTCTGACTTTTGGCCTTTCTACATTTCTCTTTCTCGACATTATTTTCCATCTCCTTCAATACAATTTTCTATTGGTATTATAAATACATTAATTCCTATTCTATAAGGCTTTATAAAAATTAAATTAAATACAAATCAGAATGAAGGTAAAATAGTCCATGATGTTGACTTCAGAAGTGCCTTCAGTGAAATCACTTGAATAACAAAGAAAACAAAAAGGAAAAATAAACAAAGAAACCCTAACTAACTTAAAAGCTTCTTCACTATAAAATAAGCTATATCTAAAATAAAATATATTTTACTGAATGAGAGAAAACATTTGTACACCTTGTCTCTGACAAAGGGCTACGAGAAAAATACATAAAAAGCTAACAAAATTCTCAACAACAAGCCAAATAATCTTATCAAAAAATGTGGCAATCTCGAACAACATTTCTCCAAATAGGGTATACAGATATACTAGGGTATAAATGAAAGTTCCTCATGACTAAGTATCAGAAAAATAAAAATCAAAACAATGGGATACCACCTCATATGTATGAGAATGCATTATACCCATAAGGTCACACACACACACACACACACACATTAAAAAAACCCACAAAGTACTGAGGGTGAGCTGAGACGAAGACTTATTCACCATCTGTGACAATGTTAACTGGCTCAACCTCCATGGAGAAACAGAAAAGAGGTTTCTGAAAATATTAAAAACAAGAATGATTCATAAATTCCTCTCCTAAGTATCTTTTCAAGAACACAAAACAACACATTCAAAGAGATTTACATATATCTATGCTCATGAAGTGTTATTTATCTAAGATTTGTAAACTTTCCACATGTCAAACGACAGGTGAATGAATAAAGAAATTGTGGTATGATGGGGGCCGGGCGGTGGCGCTGGAGATAAGGTGCCTGCGCTAACCTAGGACAGACCGCGGTTTGATCCCCCGGTTCCCCATATGGTCCCCCGTGCCTGCCAGGAGCGACTTCTGAGCGAATAGCCAGGAGTAACCCCTGAGCGTAACCGGGTGTGGCCCAAAAACAAAACAAAACAAAACAAAAAAAATTGTGGTATGCATACAAACAGAATATTTCTCAGCTATAGAAAAGATGAAATTGTGCCTTTTGCTACAGATCAAAAAAATTGGTAGGGTTGTGTTAAGCCAAATAAATCAAGGGAGAGAGACGTAGGGTTATTTCATTTATTATAGTAGTAGATAAACAAAACAGAGGACTAAAGAAGATCCAGTGAAAACAAAATTCTGATGTAATTACTAAGGATGGGATTAAAGAGGGCTAAAATTATACTAAGGGCAACAGTAGAAGAATATTGGAAATTTGGTAGGGGGTGAGTTTATTAACATTTACCAATAAAACATAGTATTTATATTATTAAAACTAATGTCACCTCAATAAAAAGTCAAATGTAATTTTTAAATGAATAAAATAACATGTAAATGTGTTCTACTTACCTTATAAATAAAAAAAACACCTCATAAAGCTTAATACTGTATATCTCAGCCCAAAATCAACTTTGAAGACTTACCTGCCTGCAGAAAGATATGTGTTCCACACACATGCCACAGTGAGTAAAATGCAGAACTCCTGGTAATTAATATTTTCTAGGTTATTCTCCTCACTTTAGTTTTTATTTAAATCATTATAATTTAGTTATTCATAGTTGAGTTTTAGACATACAGTGTTTCAGCACCAATCTCACCACCAGTGTCATACTTCCTCTACTAATGTTTCCCAGAGTCCTTTCCAATACTTTCCTATCATGCCCTGAGAGCCTGCTATCATAACAGGCACATTTTCAATTTGGTTGTTAAATTTTTACTAGCTTATTTTCAAAAATATATCTAAGAAGAGGCACAGTATAACTTTAACAAAAGGTAATAGAGTGGTGTGGCAAGAGTTAGGGAGGATTCTAAAAATGAAACATTAATTCATATGCTTAGAGCTTCTGGTGTTTGATATTGCTAGAACATTCTGGCAAGATTTCAGGCTGCAGAAGAAAGAGATACAATCAAGGAGTACTTTGAGTTTAACCTAATAAACCCTAATACAAAAAAATAAAATATATAATGGGATTAGCAATATATGAGCACTATGACAATGTGAAGAATAACATAAATGAGGACATGAGTAGCATCAGGAGACCATTATTCAGTTGTAATAACTCAAGCCAGAGATTACGTAAGTAGAATTATTAGAAGAAATATTAGGGATACTTGGAAGTCAAATATATGTCAGAAACAGTACTATTTTTATCATTCTTCTTTCTTTGAACTCATAGTAAAGATTTTCTCATGAGTTGAACTTAAATATAAAATATATTTCATATTAAACTGCTGGAGAAAACTATCCCACAAATCAATGAATGAGGAAAATTAAGAATAAACTTGAAAATTAAGGATACTTATCAAAATATTTAAGGTCTGTCATTAGGTTGTTGATTTCATCATTTTCATCTTCTTATGTAGGCTTATATCACTATGGGTTTCCCCCTAATTATTGCTTTTCCTGTGTCCCACAGATTTTGATAACTTGTTTCTTCATTATCACTAGTCTCAACTAATATTTTTATTTCTTCTTTGATTTACTCTTTGATCTAGATATTATTATTAAACAGTATATTGTTCAGTATCTAGGTGTTAGTTTCTTCACATCTTTTTACAATAAATCACTATCTTTATGTTATTGTGGTCTGATAGGATATGTGGTATGTTTCTTACATTTGTGAATTTTTTAAGGATATCTTTCATAAAATGTGATCTTTCCTAGAGAATGCTCCATGTGGACTATAGGAGAACATGTATTCCAATTTTTGAGGATGGAAGGCTCAGTCTAAATCCATTGGACTCAAATCTTCGAGTTTCTCATAGGATGTTTTTGTATTTACCAATATTCTGCCAAGTATATCATCCAGTGGTGAGACTAGCATGTTAAAATCTCCCATTAAAATCATATTTCCCTTTATATATTTCTCTAAGTTGTGAGCAAAAGGCTTACAAAATTTACTGATCCAATGTTTGGTGTGTATGTGTTGATTAGAGTTAGTATTTCTTGGTCTATTAGTCCTCTGATCAAAAAAATAGTGTCTTTCATTGTCTCTAATTACTTTCTTGAGGCTAAATGCTAAGTTTTTTTTTTGTTTTCCAGTGGCTTATGTAATTTTTTTACCTTTCTTTTTACTCTGAGTCTGTGTCTATCCTAAGATTTTAGATGTGTTTATTGTAAACACTAAGTGGAGGGGTTTTGTTTTCTGATCTCACTCTCCAATCTGCCTTTTGATGCGATAGTTTAGTCCAATGACATTCATGAAAACTATTGACAAAAAGGGCTGTGGTTCCATTATACTGTGTAAGGTAGTTGTTTCTATAATTGGTTATTTGGGTATATCAAGATGACAGTGCAATATCATCTTATACAAGTGACAATAGCACATATCAAAAGCACTGGGAAATAATCTGTGTTGGCAGATATGTGGTGAGAAAGAAACTCTCATCCACCACTCATGATAATGCTGTCTGGTTCAAACCCTCCAAAAATAGTATGAAAGATTCGAGTGAACTAAGAATCAAGCTGCCATGTGACCCATAAATTCCACTAGTGGGTATCTATTCCCAGAACAGAAAAGTATTCCTTCAAAAGAGCATATGCATACCATTATTCATCATAGCACTTAGTAGTATAGCTAATAGTTGATATCAACCTAAAAGCCCAATAACAGATAAATAGATTATGAAGATGTGGTATATATATAAAAAACAATATATAGTATATATGTAGTGGCACTGTATGTAATTATATATAACATAATGTTATATTTTTATATATTTTAAGGCTTTATATTTTTATTATTATATTTTATATTACATATTATATTTTATACATTTTATATATAATTATGTATGATATAATATAATATATTCTACATTTTATATTTTATATTATATATTTAATATATTTATTATATTATATATAGAATACTAGATAGATTAGAATACTATATAATTCTAAAAATTGATGCAATCATGCAATTTTCTATAACATGATGGAATTGGAAGATATTATGTTTTTGGGTTACACCCGGCAGTGCTCAGGGGTAACTCCTGGCTCCATGCCCAGAAATTGCTCCTGGCAGGCACGGGGGACCATATGGGGCACCGGGATTCGAACCGATGACCTTTTGCATGAAAGGCAAACGCCTTACCTCCATGCTATCTCCCGGACCCTGAAGTATCTTTATAAAGCTGTCATTTGTTAGATTGTTTTTGCCACTATATCTTTGCTATTATTTAATATCTTTGAAATTCAAAATAAAATTAGTTTCTCAAAAAGACCTTTTATGCCTCTAAGATGTTGCACATTATTATGTCCCTTGTGTAACTTTCAGGTGTTTATTAAGTAGGTTAGATTGTACTAGGTCATAGTCAATTGGTTCTAAAATGTCAATGTCTTTATATATCAGTTTTTTTTTCATTGACATCAGAATCTTCTGGGAACCTGAAGACCCTAAAACATGCAGTTCTTCTACAAGGTGACTCAGAAATCCAGACTGCTTCCATCTGCCAATGTTTTTATTTCCAGCAGCACCAAAGGGAGAGACTAAGATAGCAAAAGTATACATCCTCTTTATAATGCTATAACTGCTAACATTTCAGTGACATGACCCCCCCCCCCCACTGACAGGCTGGGACCAGAGAATGTAGTGCTCATGGAAATGAAATGGCTTGATAGATACCTCTGCTTCTTCCCTGATGTCTTGGGCATTTTGACAACCATAAAGAAATAGATAGAGTGAGGGTATTTTCTTGGCCATAAGCCATGTCACACTATTTCCTGTAACAGAACATCCAGAATTAACACAATATGGGCAGGCTTAGGTTCATCATACAGGTATGCAGTACAGCAACAGAAACAAATTAGAGCTCAGGAATGCTTGAGTATTAGAACATTATACTGTATCATAAGACTTTTTGTGTGCTTTCTATAATACATCTAGTGTGGAGAAACTCACTTCTCTGCACTCCAAATAATAAAATTCAAGTTGCCATTAGATGTTGTGCATAGCAACATTCTCAAGTTCATAAAAAGGATGAATTTAAGAAGAACAAAACTAAGTTATAGTGAGAGTACATGTCCATGAACCAGCCTCATTTTGCCCAACCTCCCAAGAAGTTTGAAAAGAGGAAAGAATCACAAACAAACCTGTCTGATAAAAAAAAAATCTTACTCAACAAGAGTTTAAGCACTAGTGAGAGTAGTGTCTATTGATTTCTTAATATTCTTTAAGAAAAACCTTTTAAGCTAAAAATATCCTTCCAATAGATGTTTGTCTCTCCCATTTGCTTACACATTTTTAAAACTATATGTTAGTTTCATTACTTTCAATTAAAAAGCTCCATAGAAAAACTTAAATGACACGACGTATTAGATACCATCAATTATATAGCATCTATTTATTACTTTGCTGATGTGCTCCTTCTCATCGTCAATTTCATTGTACGGTCTCTCCAAGAAGTCCTAAAGAGAGTCCTAACGAAAGAACAATGTCTGAAGATCAGCTATTCAGGCATGGGAGATGGGCAGCATTAGTCTTGTAGAGTTCCTCTGTCAGTCCCTCTGTTTCAGATAGGATTTGGTTTAACCCCCACCCTTTACCTGTCGCATACCGTTCACTTCTCAGGTTGGTATCTGGGACTCTGCCCTGCATGACCACTGGGTTGGAGTCATTCTCATAACTTTAAGCCTAAAGTTGTAAACACACCACTGAACTCTGACTCTGGAGTGGTGATGAACAAGGCATCCTTCAGTACTAGGATTTGAGTGATAAAGATTAAGAGACATTAGTTAGTATTTTACAAATTAGTGACTGAAGGAATTGTCAGCATCATTGGCTCCTGGATGTCTATCATCCTAAAGCCCCCTTGCTAAATTCCTCAAATCAAAAGCTCCTGAAGTCCAGTAAGATAGATATAGGACTTCCTCTGGGAAGTATGGCATTGGTTGAAAAAAATGTGGAGTCCCAGTTAGCACTGGGTTTAACCTCCAACCCTCAATGTATACAGTAACCTTTTGGTGGTACACACCTGTTCCTTGTCTCAAACAACCCTTAATTCTAGAAGTAGTCCCCCTATAGTGGAGAACAACAAATGCTTATGATGCTCTTTGCACATGTTGTTTCCCTGGTTTGAGAAATGTGTAGGGGAGAAAAAGTGTAGAGCATGACCTCAACCATGTGTGCTAGCTTTGCACACATAAAGTTTTGTTCAATCCTGACCTCACAGAGAGGTGGTAGAATTCCATTTAGTTCTTTTGAGCTTTTTATTATCTTAATTTTGTTATTAGTTTCCCCCCTTTAAAAAATTACATTGGAAACTAAATGGAAATCATTATCATTGGATCCTATTTGGCTCTCTTTCCATGGATGGCAGAGCATCCCCTGTAGCTCTCTCACAACTTTTTGCACCCTTGTGTTGGGCCAGGCCAGGAGACTGCTTCTTGCCTAATGACTATGCTGTGAACAGAGGAAAAGTGTGTCCTTTCCAGACCAAAGCATTTGGAAGCCAGTTCACAACTTTCTCAGTTCCTGCCATGCATATCTGGAAGCCTACTGTTTTAGATGGCAGAATTACAATATGTCACAAGTATAGACTTTGGTGTCATTGTTTGGAGAGGAGAGTCTCTAGAGAGTTCCCAGCCATGTGGTTCATCTTACAGACAAGACTGAGAAATCAAGTTAAATGTATTAAGTCTCTGACACTTACTAGTTTCTCCAGAAACTAACTATATGTGAAGAACCTACTTTAATGTCATTCTATCATTTATTTTAAATATCCATTATGGAAAAATTCTATATAGATTATAAGTCTGCATAGATTTTAGTATATATCTATATAGATATATTACCATGACTGAATAAAGTAATAAATAATAAAAGTCAGAATAATAGAATAAAAAAAACCTAAAGCTTTGTCTTTTCCAAAGTTTCCAAAACTATCTTTATTTTCAATTCTATTGAGAGCTCAGAATGGACAAAGCATCTGCTAGGCAGACAATTGCAAAGGTAAATGAGGAAAAACTCTTGAAAATCTGTCAGACCAGCACAACTCTGAAATATCTAGGGATAGTGAACATTAAGCACTGTGGGAGTAATGCCCAAGCTAAAAGAATCCTGGAAGCCAGCCACGGGAATGTGATTCTTAAAGAGCAAGAAATAGATTATAGACCTTTTCTTTATTCCAAAGAAGGGCAGCTATCAAATCTGTATATTACTTTTCTATTCAATTGGAACTAGATGTGTACTAGGAACTCAAAGAAAATAGAGAAAAATACTCACTTCACTTTTGGACTTTAGATATTTAGTCAGTTACAAAATAGCATGGAATTCTTAAAACTTTCAAGATGAAATCCAACTCATTTTGAATATCCTTTTTGATGTGCATTCACCCTAAATATAGTTTCCCTCAGCAAATTTATGTTTCTAAATAAAATACCTACATCCTGTATTGCTATTATTTCCATAGGGTATATGATTATATCAATACAACTTAGATGACAAAAGGCCTATTTACAGTAGCATTGATGTTTATGGTCATTGTGTACAGAGTTATTTCACATTGACAAATAAGTATTCAAGATTTCCCTTAATCTTAGAGAGTAAGGTAACAATAAAAAAACAACGTTAAGGAACTATTAATATAGCTCAAAGAGCTTTTCAAACAGCATGCCCAGATAGATTCTTGCAGGATAGATCCTAATTACCATATAGTTTTCTAAGAACCACTGGAAAAATCTTTAAGTTTTGCTGGATGTGCTGACCACCTCCAAAAAAGGTTAAACATTTGAGAAATATATAATACTTCCATTTTAGTCATTATTTAATGTTAATAAACTGGAAAGCATAATTTCCCAACAGTTTGCCAAAAAGAAAAAATTTGGAAGAGGTTAAGTTGTTATGGAGTTGGACTATGTGAATAAGTAATCAATTCCATTACCCTGTGCCTCCTTTGTAAAAAAAAAAATATTCTATACTTTACTTATTTAAGTTAAAAGGAACTATTGAGAAAAATATGAAAATCAGCATTCTGCCAAATTTGTGTCACTGTGATGTTGTCAGGGGAACATATCAAGTACATTATAATATACTTTAATAGAAGATACTGGTTTAAAAACACTAAGGTGAAAAAGTCATCTAGAAACATCTTCTAGCTTTAGTAAATTTTTTCATTTAAAATTAATTTGAATATTACAATATCACAATACTGAATTTCAGAAATACTAATCTTAGTGGAAATTAAGGTCTATAGTGATGATTAAAGCTCAAAATTCAAAACTCTTGCTTACATGACCTGACCAAGCTTAATTTCAACCATACAGAACAGAAAGCTAAAGAGGGAAATAGTTGAAGAGGGAAATCAGTTGAATGCCTATAATCCTGGAAATGAATAAATCTGAATTTTAAACACTTTCCTGCCCCTGATTTGCTCATCCAAGTAATTTATCATTTGAGGACTACTCATACCCTAACAGTAGAAAATCAAAGCATTTTATAAGGGTATTAATCCTACCTGCTCTTGGGTATAAAATAATAATTTAAAGTTCATTGAAATGGCAAGTACTAGAAGAAAAAAATCTGATTCAATATTCTATTCCTATTTCAATTTCAAAGACCAATACAGTGAGTTAAGAACAGAATGAAACCACTTGTTATCAAATTATTGATGAAATTGACTAAGTTCTGCTAAAGTTTCCTGATCTCATTACATCAAGTCTGTTAGTTACTAGGGGATGCATTTGTTGCGTAGTCTGACATAATCCTTCACTATGCACATTTGATTTTTAACAATAGCCCAAATCTTCTTAAGTTTAATAATATGTGAGTGCACATGTGTAGATGCTATGTTCAAAGGAGAAAGTTTATGAAATATGAAAAACATAGCATTTACTTCTTTCACAGCAGGCATTGCATTTCTCCAGTCCTTTTAAATATATTTTTTCAAAAACTTTTCTTTGTGCTTTACTTAAAAACGAAAACCAAACCTCAGGATGATTTCTATGATAATGATGGAAGGTTAGAGAAGCAAACATTTCAGAGATCCATCTGAAAAGATCAGTCCTGTATCTAAGTGTTCATTTCTATTCTGCTGCAGTACATGGAGCCCATACTCAGAAGGATTGGAGCCATTCTTCAATAGGCAGTAGCCACAAATTCTGGTCTGATTGCTGCCATTAAATGAAATGGCTTCTCAGATACTGTACATAAACACAGAAGCCTACCATATTAGTTTATTTTAACAACTATCTATTTTATCTATAATTTATGCAAAATAAATTTCATAAATATGAAGCTGATCATAAGATTATTTAGAAATAGTCAAAAAATAATACTGGAGAAAATTTATAAGAAATCACATACATGAACACCACATACAGTCTCTTAAAATTGATGAACCCTGCTTAATTATGTGGAGTCCAAATTATTCAAACCAAATAGGAAAGGTAGGAGTCTGTGAAAAAGAGAAGCTGAATAAGAGGCCTAGAATACTATAGAATACTAGAATACTACACAGAGCTAGAGCAATTGTGACATCATGAAATGACCTTTATCTTTAATTTTCTGAAAATACTAAACGAAAGATGAGCATAGTGAAGTATAGGATATCTGAAAATATAGCTTAACAGAGAACTTGCCTGACATGTGCAAGGTCCAAAATCCCTGCCAACAAGTGCTCTCTGAGCATCATCAGATACAACTACCACAACAATAAAATACAAATTAGGAAAACAAAAAATTAAAAAACTAATAAATAGGGTCCAGGGAGGTGGCACTAGAGGTAAGGTATCTACCTTGCGAGCACTAGCCCAGGAAGGACCACGGTTAGATCCCCTGGCATCCCATATGGTCCCCCCAAGCCAGGGGCAATTTCTGAGCGCTTAGCCAGGAGTAACCCCTGAGCATCAAATGGGTGTGACCCCAAAAATCAAAAAAAAAAACCAACAACTAATAAATAAAAATAATGTATGTGACTTAGAGTCATTTTTTATGAATAAGCATGAGAAAGATTTGTGAAGAGATTAATGCATTATTAAGTGAACAGTTAATGTAGACTGGATCATATCATTGACATTGAAGATTAAGAGGAGAGGATTAATTTGAAAGCTAATCAAGGAGATTTAAGAAGGTAGGTGTGAAAGATTTAAGAGTAAAGTCAAATTTCCGAAATCTTGGTTTTGTTTTACAATTTGTGCTATTTATCAGAATTTTGTGCTATTTATTGTGCTAGCCACAGAGAGAATAATTGAATGATAATAATAAAAAAAGAAGATGTATTAAATATGTATGTGTCAGGTAGTGTTTTAGGAGCAATAATTGTAATATTGAACATAAACTCAACCCCAGTAAGCAAATACAAATAAATTTGACACAATCATAGATTGAAATATTATCCAGTCCATAAAAATTTGAGCTATAAAACCATAAAAAGATATGAAAGAAACTTAAATTGGTGAAAATAACTATTCTGTCAACCTAGGTGCCCAACAATAAATGGGTGGTTCATAAAAATGTGGTACATATACATAATAGAATACTACATAGCTATAAGGAATGATGCCATCATGCAATTTGCTGCAATATGGATGGAACTGGAAGATAATATGTTAAATCAAAGACACCAGAATAAGAAGGATAAGTATGGAATTATATCACCTATATGTGGTATTTAGAATAACTGCACTAAAAAATTCAATGACTTAAATGGTTTTGTTGAGAATGCCCAATGCCCCAGAATATAGTGAGGAGAAGGAAAAAAAGTTGATTACAGAAAGAAAAAAGGCACATTTGAAATGACAGAAGACAGCGACTAAGGGATCTCGGGTGCATTTGGTGACTTTAAGAATGGGTGGAAACAGATATCCAAGCCAGGATCAACAGCAATGAAATTATGAGACCCAAACTTTACCAAACATATAAAGGTGAGGCAGGGAATGGTAGTGATGGTGGCAAGGAATGGACTCTGAAAATATTGGTGAATTAAGTTTGATGATGATGATGGGATTGATCCTAAAACATTGTATGTCTAAAATCCAATAATTAGTAAATAACTTTGTAAACTACAATGGTTTAAATTGAAATTTTTCTTTGAAAAGAAACTGTTTTATATCTTATATAAACCCAGCTATGTGACATTCTAAAAAGGGCAAAATTGTAGATAAAGTAAAAAGAACAGTACCAGAAGTAAGAAAAGAGCATGAATTGGCAAAGCACAGAAGATATATAGAGCAGTAACACTATCACTAAATATTATTATAAAGATGGAAACACATTATCAGACATACATCTAAATCCATAGAATATAACTTATGCCATGTATGAGCCTAAATGTAATCTAGACCTCTGAGTTATGATGCTATATGAATATAAGCTCATCAATCATGATAAATATATCACTTCAGTAAGAAATGTTTACTTTGGAGGAAACCAGGTATAAGTGAAGGGAAGAAGTATGTAGAAAATCAGTAGTCCTTCCTGTTAATTCTGTTCTGAACATAAAATTCTTCCAAAAGTTAGTCTATTCAAAAAAGAATTATGTATTCTGGAATAAAGGGATGACAAAATATTTAAAAGAAAGTAAATTGTGTTTTAGAAGCTAAAGACAAAATTTAAGCAATAATAATTATCTCATTTCAAAAAAACTGAACAGCAAAAGATGATTATGTAAGAATAGTAAGGATAAAATTCTATGACTAGGGTTAGATCTAAGCTGGAAAAATTAAATTTTGAAGTCAAGGAAATGGCTCAAAGGGCTTTGCATGCACATGTTCCATCTTCTGCACCATATGGTTTCCAAAGCAGTGCTGGACAGGATCCAAAAACAAAAAATAAAATTTTATAATTAGACTCCATGAGATTGGACAGTGATCATCCAACCCCGAACCCCAGATCCCAGATATAGAACCTATATAGTTTCCTGCAACAACACCAGGAACCAAACTTCCCCTGAGAAATTCCTAATAATGCTCTAGCACCAACTTGCCCCTTTGATATGACATCCTGACAAAGAGAAAACAACAACAAATTATTCTAAGAGCAGGTTGTCCTATTCATCACCTAATAGTAAGATAAAATCAGAAGACATGTCGTCCTTTGATCTGTGCAAAAACAAGAGCACTAACTACAGAAGACTGACTTTGACAACCATGACAGGGCAGAACTTACCCTGGGACCGATAAGAAAGAGCATACCCTAGGCTTTAGCCTAGAACTTGTACAAAAATCAAGATCTCTAATTCCAGATGTCCGACTTTGACAACAAAACTCCTTCCTTTTTATTTCTTTTTATTTTTTTCTTTTTCTCTTTTTTCTTCTTCCTTTATTTCTCTATTTTTTCTACTCTTGTGGTTATTTGGTGACTTTCTGTTGTTGTTGTTGCTGGGTGCTTTTTCTTTTTTTTGGTAGTTACTGTCTTTTTTTTTTTAATGTCTGTTGGGTTTTATTTGGTTATGTTTTTCTTCTTTTTTTGTCTTCTTCCAGCAGGTCCACACAACTTGAATCATCTTGCTTTACCTCATGAATTGAGGGGGAAAATAAAAATGAATGATACCATGGTCAAACAGGGCTTTTCATGCCATATAAACATTGAATGAAAATGAAAAATAATCAGGCTTAAACACCAAACCCAAAATCAACAGCAGCTTGATACCTTATCTACAACAAGCTATACATAGAGAAGAACAGTTACACTAGCACTCTGGGGGGCAGAGGAGGGAGATATCAGGACACATGTTGGGAAAAGGAGTGGAGGGAGAACAATCCTGGTGGTAGGAACAGTCCTGATTCATCACTATATGCCTAAATATTAATGTGAAAGATTTGTTATTCACTTTTGGTCACAATAGAAAAAATTAGTTAATTTAAAAAAAGAATTAAAAGTTCATGCAATGATCTTTAACTAATATCCATCCATTTTCTACATGAGTCAAAATCTCACTTTAACATTTAAAATCAGATGTACTAAGATAAATTTAATCTCTATTGGGGCCAAGGAGATAACTCAAAGTTCTGGTTGTATGCTTTGCATGAAGGAGACCCATGAATAATTCCCATAATTATTAGGTCTACTGATTACCACCAGAATCAAATCCTAAGGAACAAGCTCCCTGATCATCATCAGACATGCCCCCAAAACAATAAAAATTACCCACTATTAATCTTAAAGTTAATAAAGAATAGAAAAAAATTCAGTTAACTATGTATACATATAGATTTAAAATAAGAAAAAAACCCACAAAATTCTACTGCAGAGTTTTAGTCATGATAGTATTTATAATCCGTTTCTCCTGCCACCAATTCTATATTAAATTTACTTTCACCAAATACTTCAGCTACTTATAGTTACTTCCTATAGATGAAATATGACTTCATTTCTGAGGGCTATGCTAGTTTGTTACTATTTATAGTATGGATCTCAAGCATTTCCCATATACTTTTACCTGGTCTAATTTTTTTTATAGAATAAATTACTATTTTCTTCACAGAAAAAAAATGTTTAAGTACAATTTTTGGACTAAAAAATTCATAGAAAAAAATTACTTCAGTTCCTTTTTTCTCTGTTTCTCTATCATGAGAAATATTCTAGATAACTACCAAAAACAGCCTCTCTTGAGAGAAGCAAAGTCACATCCGGTTGACAATTTTGAGTATACCCTGCATCATTGATGACTGGCTCAAACTCATACAATGTCACTATCCACATGGGTCTGTGACCAAATCTGCAAAAGAAAATTGTATTGTAATTCAGACCAGCTCCTCTAGGTTCAGGGACAAGATAGTAAGATCAGTAATTTCCATGAGCAGAGGCGTATTTTATATAAAATTAACCCTGCACAGTTCTGTTGTATAGAATTCTACAACCATGAATAAGACAATCTATAAGAGAAAAAATGTCAGAAATATTTTAATTAAGGAAGGCAAAAATAATCATGCAGAAAATCTATTTCAAGGAGAACAAAGTTCTCTTTTTTCCAATATGGATATGGCCCTGTTTATTTAACCTACAAAGTATCTTCCTTCTCCCAGAAAGTGGCAACAAGTTGAAGGGGAACTCAGATGTGGTCTTTTCTCTGAGATTGTAGGGTCTTAGCAGTGACTGTAAACAAATTTTCTTTAATGAACAGAATTCTAATTGCTGAGTTCATGTATAATCTACATACTTGCCATCAAGATTATTTGCTCATGAGCTTATTGAAAAAAAGTGAGGTGTCATGGAAAATGAGTTGGCAGAACCACAAAACAGGCCAATTTTTCTCATTGATCATTAAAATTCTTCTCTTCCCATGCTTTTTCATTGAATGTCACTCACAAGGAAGTCATCTTTACATCCTGCTCTACTTTTCCACATGTCCTATTTCAGACCTCTTATCTCACCATTTCCAATCATTTTCCTTCCAAGTTTCTCACATCAAGTCAAACTCCTAAACACGATATCACAAAGTAATGTAGATATCTCCCTAACACTGATCATATTGCTTTTTAGGACAAATGGGTGAGGATGAGAAGAACTAAACAAATAGTGCTCAAAGTTCTGCTTAGGAAAAAATATTTTTCCTTTACCTGTATTCTACAAGGTCACTTTAAAGTGAGGTTCAATACTGCCATTGTTTTCTTACATAAAAGTAAAAACTAATTTCATTCAATAATTGATCATAATAGAAAGGAGGCAATGTAGCAGAAATAGAGACCATGTCAGCTCATCTACATAACCATTTAACTTGAACAATTTATAAGCCAAATTTATAAGCAGGAATTGAAACCATGACTTTGCCCAGGCATGCATGTAAGTCAAGTGTCAAAAACATATCTTAACTTCAAGATCTACTTGAGCTTGATCTTATTCACCTCTATTGAAGATGATGTTATCTTATGGTCATAAAATAAACTTTAATAAATATATGTTATCAAGCCTTATAATAACCAGTTTATGATGGTAGTCTTAGTAGACTATAATCAAGGAAAAGGCCAGAGGCTAAAAAGTCTACTCAAAAAGGTCTGTATTTTATCCTCAGTAACACATGACTCGTCAATTTTTTTTGGAAAGCAACTCACAAATACAGAAATGTATCTGTAGACTATTGGAACATAGATACTATTCAAAATGCTAAACGTATATGATGTGAATCACATACATATAGACTATATACAATGATGTGAATCACATACATATAGACTATATACATAAACATAGAGCAAAAATTTTTACCTTTTAATATCAGCAGACCAGCACTTAACCTGTAGGGTGGTCTATAGATTGGTAATTACAATCAGGACATTAAGCCAGTGACTTTCGATCTATCTACATCTACACAATGACATTGTTCTATGTACCTATTAATGAAAAACCTTGACCTAGAGCAGGGCTCTCAAACTCGCAGCCCGCGGGCCCTTTGCAGCCCTCCATACAACATTTTGTGGCCCAGGCCTTCACATATCACAGTATTTGCGATTATTCGCTTACCGAATAATCGCAATAAAAATCGCATTAGTAAGGGAAAAAATCGCATTAAACATTCGCATGCCCCGAGCAGTTCCGTTCGGGGTATGCATATGTTTAATGCAATTTTTTATGATTTTTTTCTTACTAATGCGATTTTTTATTGCGAATATTCGGTAAGAGAAATCCCATGCGGCCCTGCCTCACCCCGACTTTGCCTCCTGCGGCCCCCAGGTAAATTGAGTTTGAGACCCCTGACCTGGAGAGTTATGCAAAAGTTTGATAGAGCATGTTGGTCATATTAACTTTATATACCATCATGGACTTTTTGGGCCATACAGACTTAAGTAATTGCAGATTGGCACTTTCAACAAACTAAAATTATTCTCTTGATCTGAGACTTTTGAAAACAGACAGCCTTTCAGTTATTTAATCAACTGGTCTAAGTAATCAAGCCAAAATGAAATATAAGATACCTCGTCAAAGTAAGATTCATTATCTTTGTTGTATAAAGATTACACATTACTACTTATTTTTCAACTTGAGCCACTTTCAATTTGATGTTTGTGTATCATGAGATACTTAGAAATATAAAAGGGCTCTAAATTTAGAAGGCCTCTAAATGTAGGAAGTAGAGAAATATATTTGCTACCCTCTGTTTTGCATGTGTTGTACAAAGACATTGAGCAATTGTTAACTTTCTGGTCACTACTCTAGTTAGCATGATATCATCAAATTAGTGGAGCAGCTTAATATTTAATAGAATGAAGAAGTAATGAAGGTCCCTGTGGACAATATTATAACAGATTTGGAGAGGAATTTTAATTCTAAATGAATATACTGAAGCATTGCTGACTTTGTCTATTTAAAGCAAACTGCTTCTGATAATATATATTAACTAGGAAGAAAGAGCAGAGACCACATTAATAACTGCATCAGTCATGGTTGAACCAAAGAAACATAATGAGTTGTATTGAGATTGATGGCAATGATTTGGTTTACATTATGACAAAGGTTGGCTAGGCAGATATAAAATATATAGGACAGACAGCAGGCTATATGTCAGGCTTAGGCTGAAGCTGTCTTCCATATGAGGATATTTTTCTTCATCAGAGAAGTATTTATTAATTCTGCTTGCAAAGTCTAATGAGTGATTGAATCAGATCTACCCAGAATATCTAGGATAATTACCCTTATTTAAGATAAGCTTTAAGGTGCTGAAGAAATAGGACAAGAAGTAAAATGCTTACCATTAAAGCAGCTAACCTGGATTTAATGCTCAGCATTGTGTATGTTTCCTCAAGTATTGTCAGGTATAACTTTTGAGCACAATGATAACTAAGGACGTCTCCATGAGCACTTAAGTGTGTGGTCCTTAATCCCCAAACAAGCAAAAACATGATCAACTTTATGGCACTATTTATTCAGCATATCAATAAAATACTTTAACAGTAATACCTATATTAGTATATCAAGGGAGCAAAGCCTACCTAAGTTGCATACCTGGTATCACAAATATTGGATTTGTTCTCCTTAGCAAAATAATAAAATCTGAGAACCCAGAGCAATAGCACAGAGGGTTGTAGGGTGCTTGTCTTGATGTAGCTGACCCTGATTTGATTTCCAGCACTCTGTATGGTGATCTAAGCACTGCTGATTGACCCCATGAAATAAGTACTTTAAAAAAAATATCAGGGGCCAAAGTGGTGGCGAAGCAGTAAGGCATTTGCCTTACACGCATCTGACCTAGGACAGACCGTGGTTCCATTCCCAGACATACCATATGTTCCCCCACAATCTAGGAGCGATTTCTGAGCGCATAGCCAGGAGTAACCCCTGAGTGTCACAGGGTGTGGCCCAAAAACCAAAAAAAAAATCAAACCTGGAGACATGGATTGAATTTGATTCATAAATTTACCCCCAAAAACCACCCTGCTAAATTTCTCCAAGATTCAAGCTCTATCAATATTTTTACAAAGGCCAAATAGGCCATGATAAGAATCACCACTAAGAATCCAACCCTACATCTTTCAAGCTTTTGATCATGGCATAAATTTCATGCATAAAACATCCCCTGAAATCCTACATTTTTTCAATTTATCATTTTGGGATGCAAAGACAATTTTAGTGTTATTCACGCAATCACTCTTAGAGGCAAACTTAATATTTTTAATGTAATGCTTTATTTAAGTACTGTGGTTACAGAAGAGTTCATAGTTAAATTTCAGTCATAGAATGTACACCAACCTTCACCAGTGCAATTTTCCTGCCACCATTGTCCTTCATTTCTCCCCAACCCCTCACCCACCTGTCTCTGGGGCATGCATTTTGCTTCTCTCTCTGTGTCTTTTGACTCTCTTTCCTTTTTGCCACTGAGGTTTGCACTATTGTTAATAAAGGGGTGCCAAGCATGTCACTTTATCCCCTAGATTTTATTTTTAGAGCCACTTCACTTTCACAGGAAAACTGTTTAAAAGCCAGGCATAGAAATTTCCCAGATACTTCCTCCTACCCCTACCTGTGAATATCATCACCCATGTAATTGTTGCACTTTACCTGAACATATTGGCATCCAATTTTGACAGTTAACATAACTGGTCACTTTCAGTGTTGAACAATTGATAGATTTGGATAAATGGGAAATGACAGAGACTTCCTATTATCATATCATAAAGAGAAATATCAACAACCTAAAAAGTTTTCACATTTTTCTTAGTCATGTTTCCCTCCCATTCTCAGTGCTTTGTAGATTTTTCTGTAGTAAACAAAATTATTGTGCATGTTGATTTCAAAAATTCTTGAAAAAAATTCTTGTTTTCTGAGAATCACAGATACCGGTGTATATTCTCAGATACTAAACTAGTTCACGCACACATCTCTACCACCTACGGGTAATAAAAATTAGGGGAAGTGTTTAGGGATGCCCACACTAGTGATACTCAGAAGTAATTCTGGCTCTGTGAACACTTCATGTCAAGTCCTCCCTGCTATGTTATCACTTTAGGACTGTAATAAGAACTTAATGTCAAAACCAGGTCTTAACCTTGCCATCCTGTGTAGACACTTAAATGCATGACTCTATTAACAAATGAGTCATATAAATGTCTATTTGCAAACATCCCAAAAGAACTCTGATTATCTATAAAAGCAATCCCTCATCTATTGCTTGTCTTCCATGTGCTCACTTTAGTTGGATCCCTGGTACACCTATGGTTCCCCAAGCACCACCAGTGGTAACCCATGAGCACCTTCAGATGTGACCAATACACATACACTCACAAACACACACATGCAAAGACCTGTTTAGAGACTAATAATTTGTACTTGAATCTCTTCTCAGTCTCCAAATCCTTTTACTTTCTCATGCAGCATCTTAGGTAGAAAGTAGTGAGGCAGGGTTTGGGGGCTCTCATACAATTACACATAACTTAGTCTCAGTGACACATGGATTAATTATTGTCCTCCTTTTTCCTCTCCACATCATAATTTGGGGTATTAATTTGGGTCATTCTAGGACATGACTGCTTATAAGTATATTTAATTCAATGTCATTACTAACAACAACAAAGATTCTGTCCCAAATTGCTTTCAGAGAAAAATAACTGAGGTCCAAAAACTCTACCCTAACTGACACAATGTGTGAAAGTGAAAAAAGCAGAAACATTGCTATCAAATTGGATTTTCTGTGTCCCAAAGGCAGTGTTATTTCTGACAGGGTTCAAAACAAAATACTTCTACAAATGAAAATGTATGATTCCTAGCGCTGCCTTTACCCCACAGTCTGTAGGAAAGCAACAACAAAAAGCCACCGACTGCTCATTAAAGGCTGCCCTTAGAAAATAAGGAATCATCTTCCACCAGCCACAACAAATAAAAAAGCCAAGCAATATCTTCAAGGGTTTCACAACAAGCAGTTATCCAGCCAGTCACTACTTGCTGCCAACAGCAACTGTCTCTCAAATGGGAATGAGCATTTGGCTTTAAATAAAGAGATAGCCTGCACTTGATGCTGCAAAGGATATGAGATTAGAAATGCAACTCTCATTGTGTTGTTTTTCTTGGAGAAGCCAGGCTGGGAATGTGCAGGTGTAAAGCAATTAACCTTTGAATACAAACATGGAGATTGGAGCTAGAATTAACCCAGACAATAGGTGTTTCATTCCCTTGCCAAAATGAGAGAAACCACTGAAGCAATGCAAGCTACTTTGTTTATGGCAAGGAAAGTACATCTCTGGCCATATTGTAGTATCACACTGCAGGTGGTGTGCTGGCTCACTTAGATCTAGCTTGGCCTCTGTGGCCGCACACTATTCTCCAGTACCAAGGATATGTACAGTTCACCGTAAATATTTTGAATAAGTGAGGTTTGTCACTAAGAGCAATAGAGGCCCCAGTTCCACAGGGAGCACTGCTTCTTAGGATTGAGAAGGATAGAGAAATACCAAATGGGATACAGGAGAAAAAAGTACATTTTATGCCCTCCAAAATTATTTCTCCCCAAGTGACTGTTCTTGGTTGGTCTTAAAAACAAAAATGAGGGGCCCAGAGACACAGCGGCGTTTGCCTTACAAATAGCCAATCCAGGACCAAAGGTGGTTGGTTCGAATCCTGGTGTCCCATATGGTCCCCCATGCCTGCCAGGAGCTATTTCTGAGCAGACAGCCAGGAATAACCCCTGTACACTGCTGGGTGTGGCCCAAAAGCCAAAAAAAAAAGAACAAAAATGAGAATATTTAAGGTAGATAGACAATACAGTTGCCTTGCATGCAACTAACTCTTGACACTGCATTATAATTCTCCAACAACAGCAGGAGTTACTCCTGAGCACAGAATCAAATAAGACCTTGAATCACACTGGATATATGATTCAATCCTCATT
The DNA here is from genome assembly GCA_004027635.1 of Crocidura indochinensis. NCBI lineage: Eukaryota > Metazoa > Chordata > Mammalia > Eulipotyphla > Soricidae > Crocidura > Crocidura indochinensis. Next base: position 50,159 of record PVKC010000097.1, on the reverse strand, counting down.
TCCTAAAATAATAAAAAATAAAAAAACCTTTAATTTTAAAAGTATCTCCCAAAAGCTAAGTCAAATATACATTCTTCAGTGGACATGGCACATTCTCCAATATATACCACATACTGAGTTATATAAAACATACATTAAAAGAGAGGGTAGTATTTTATCAACTAAATTCTCAGATCATAGTGGGCGTCAAAAATTAATATTAAAAATAAATATACCATAACTGTTGAAAAACTCTTGGAAATTAAACAATTCAGTACTAATAATCAGAAGGTCAAAGGAATCCATAAAGAAAATCAGAATAGAAATCAAAAGATTTCTATAAACAAACAGTACAAAGGTACCAGCTACCATAAAATATAAGATACAGCAAAGGGTTGTTAAAATAAAAGTTCATAGTAATGCAAGCTTTCGTTTGAAAGGAAAAACGGCCTAAATATGTACATAGATATAGATATACAGGTATATAACCTAGATGTATTGCTTAAGCAGCTGTAAAAAGAAAAATACCTAAGCAAGAAGAATTAAAAAAAATAACTTAAGCCACAAACTAATGAAATTAGTCCAAGAAAGTATCTAAAAGGTTCATGAAACAAAAACTGCTTCTTTATAAAAATAAACAAAATTGGAAAACCATTAGCAAGACTCATTAAGAAAGAGAAAACACCTGTAAACTGAATTAGAAATGAAAAGGGAGATGTAATTACAGGTACCATAGAAATTTAAATGATCATCAGGGATTACTTCAAAACTTTTCACAATGGTCCACAAAACAAGATAAGCTAGAAGAAATAGATAGATTTCTGGGCTCCTATAATTTCCCACAGTTGAACCAAGAAGAAAAAATTTCCAATTACTATTAAGGAAATCAAAATAGTATCAAAAGTTATCTCAAAATCAAAATCCCAGATCCAGTTGTATACTCTAGTGAATCCCTCCAAACCTTTTAAAGGTTGCATACATTGGGGGGGGGGGGGGGGGCAGGCCGGAGAGATAGCATGGAGGTAAGGCATTTGCCTTTCATGCAGAAGGTCATCGGTTCAAATTCCCGTGTCCCATATGGTCCTCCATGCTTGCCAGGAGCAATTTCTGAGCATGGAGCCAAGAGTAACCCCCGAGCACTGCCAGGTGTGATCCAAAAACAAAAAAACAAAAACAAAAAAACAACAACAACAACAACAAAAAGATTGCATACTCCCAATACTCTTTAGGCTCTTTGAGAAAATTAAATTAGAATTCTCCAGTTTCTCTAAGGCAATTTTTATCATGATATAAAATGAGATATCACATAAAGGAAAACTATTATGGATTTATATTCTGATATAGGTGCAAAGATCTTTGAAAAATAATAGCAAACAGAATCCAATCATACATCAAAGAAGATCATAAATCATTGCCAAGTCTGAATCATACTCAGGTTGCAAAGATAATTTTATATATATATATAAGTCAATCAATTAATATGTTATATAATACAAGAAAAATTAGAAATCATAGTCACATCAATAGATGCAAATAATGCTTTTAAAAACTCCAGCATATATTCCCGATAAAATCTCAATAATATGACAGTTGACAGAACTTTTCTCAACTTACCATAAGCCCACAAAAAACATTGTATTCAATGGTGAAAAACTTAAAGCCTTTCTTCCAAAGTCAAGAACAAGATAAGGTTGGCATTTTTTACCACCATTATTCAACATAATAATGGAATTTCTCATCATGTCATTTAAGCACGAAAGAGATATTAAGAACATTTAGATTGGAAAAGAAGTCAACTTTCATTGTCTGTGGATGACAGGATGCTATACTTAGAAAATCATAAAGACTTCATTTTAAAAGCTTGAAAAATAGATTTGAACAAGAAAGTTGTAAGCTATAAAATCAACAAATAAATCTATGTTATTTTCTCTATACAAATAATAAAACGAAAGAAGTGTTGCATAACAGCCTTGGATGGGGCTGGATGGCGGTGGATGGTAATGGAAGGATGATGGAGGGGCCTTTCTCCTCCAATCTAGGCCATGTGTCTCCAACTCCGCTCCAGCAGTTGGGTCTGAGGTTTTAGGGTAGCTGTGAGGAAATCCACAGACATGTTTCAGGAGATACTAGCTTTATTCATGCCCTAGCCACCACATGCGTGGCCTACAATCTTAAACTTATTTAAGCATGCTCTCTTCCACTTGCCCTGATTCTTCCACCATCTCTCTTGCTGAATCCCCTTCAATCCCTTCAGGCCAAACATTTTGTTACCTACCAAAGACCCTCCCAGAAATGGGCAGGTCTTATTAGCAGGTATGGTTACAGTAAGAATGGGGGATGGACCGACAAGAAATTACAATTAAAGCACCTTTTACAATTTTTCCTTAGAAAAAGCAAGTTTGGGGGAGGGAGGGTTTGGATAATAAGAATAGTAAAAGGTGAAAGAAATGTACAAAGTAAAAAGCAAAATCACTGCTTAAAATAAGTAAAAAGACATGAAGAAATGGAATTACATTTCCTGTTCATGGATTAGAAAGATTCATGTTGTCAAAATAACTATCGTGCTCAAAGCATTCTACAGATTCAATGCAATTGATTACCCATGATATTTTTGTTTTGTTTTGTTTTTTTGGGTCACACCCGGCAGCACTCAGAGTCACTCCTGGCTCTACACTCAGAAATAGCTCCTGGCAGGCTCCAGGAACCGTATGGGATGCCGGGATTTGCATGCAAAGCCTTCTGCGTGCAAGGCAAATGCCCTACCTCCATGTAGCCTCTCCGGCCCCTACCCATGATATTTTTAAAACACAAATATAAAGCACTTTAAAATAAATATGGAGTAATAACTTTCCAGTAGCCAAAACAAATCCTAGAAAAAGATATATAATGATGTTCAAAATGAATTTACTTCATGCCAAAATACCTAATATTCCTCTAACATATAAAGACAATACAAAGAATTACAATAAAACTAAAGCTTTGTTGTTGTTGTTGTTGTTGTTGTTGTTGTTGTTAGATTTTGGTTTGGAGGCCACATCAAGCAATACTCAGGGGGTAGTCCTGACATTGCATTCAGGAATCACCCCTAAAGGGCTGGGAAATCATGTTAGGAATTCAATCTGTGTTGGCTATATGCAAATCAAGTGCCTTACTCTTACTATTACTTCACCATTGCTACAATTCTTAAAGATGATATTTTATTAGTCACAACAATTTGCCAAAATAAGTAAAGTCTACAGATTTTCTTACAATGGGGGAGTCTAAATATTAATAGAAATATTTATTGCCAAATGGTTGAAAATTGAACATCAAAAATACAAAAATCTTCAGTAGTTATGCTATGTTTCTGCATGTTTGATATTACATATGTATTCCTTTGCTACTATGTCATAGATATATAACAGGTAAAGATAAGGAAAATAAAAATCAAACTAAATATTGCAGAATTCTTGAGAGAATAGATTTTTGTCCCAGGGTTAATAAAAAATATTTAAGAAGAAAGAAAAAATATATCTTCAGGGGAATATGTTGAACTAACATACCACTTTGCTACCATTAAGCACCAATTTATGTCACAAGAAATTCATTCTTAAATTAATATGTTTACTTTCCTTTAAAAGCTTGAACTTCAACTTCGAGGTCAGAGTGGAACAATATAACAGCAGTTGGTGCATTGGCAGTAGGCTTTTAGAACAGATAGCTAATATGAATGTGGAAAGAGATGCAGGAATAGAATAAAGACAGCTTGGAAAAATCAATCAACTCAAATGCTCACTGGCTACTGTACTACTTCATGTGCCATCTCCATGAAATGTTCCACATGCCTTGATAAGAGCGCAGCCTGGTAGCTGGTATGTTGAGTTAAAAAGTATTTAAAACACCATTAAATCTATATACTGGGGCAATCAGCTCATACATCAGGCACCTAATGGTCACAAAACTCAAGTGTCTTGACTCCAACTGTCATTCAAGGCCATCACTTACATGCAGCTTAGATTTATCATCATCAGTCCCAGGATATCTCACACCAATCAGCTTTCTTATCTTGATTTTTCCACCCATGTGCAAGCAGTTAGATACAAACCACTATAATATGCATACATTTCATACAAATATGTCTTTAAATCCATATTCATGCATCTGATAAATATGCTACATCTATAAATATCGAGCATATGTTCATTTTATACTTGATTGTTGTATTAAGAACATGGATAACTATTAATAATAACTTGATCTTAAATCAGAAGCTTTATCGGCTGAGCAATAAGTACAGTGGGTAGAGCACTTGACTTAAACTTTTGTGGCACAGGTTGGATCTCCAGCATGACATATGGCCCCTGAGACTAATAGGAGAGATCCATGAACACTACTGAGTGTGGTCAACAAAAAAAAAGAAGAAGAAAAAGGAAATAAGCACCTATGGCCAGAAAGAAAGAGTGCTTTCCTCTACAGCTAATCTCGAATTGGTCTCTAATTCCACTTATGGTACCCAGAGCCCCACCAGCAGTAATCCTTGAGCACAAAGTCAAGCATAAACCCCAAGCAAAAACTGACATGACTAAAATAAAACCCAAAAAGGTAATATATAAATATTAAATAATACCTGTTAGTTTTAATGTCAATTATTAGTGAAGTTAACAATTCTGTTAACAATTAACAATTCCACTCTTAACTTCTTTGTTTTTTTTTTTTTTGGTTTTTCGGCCACATACATTTGATGCTCAGGGGTTACTCCTGGCTAAGCACTCAGAAATTGCTCCTAGCTTGGGGGGACCATATGGGACGCCGGGGGATCAAACCACAGTCCTTCCTTACCTTACCTCTATTGCCACCTCGCCAGCCCCAACTCTTAACTTCTTAATCACTTTATTTTCTTGACCTCTTTTATCTATAGAATTTTTCCTTACATAAACCCAATGTTTCTCAGTTATATATTCATAACAGACAGTAATAGTTTCAGGAGCATCAGAATTGGAATTAGTAGAAGAATGTGAGGTAATTAGAGAATTTTCTATATTTCTCTTTTATATCTGTTCTCTCTGCCTGCTTTTCCACTTTCCGTGTTAGTTAGGCGACGGTTTGGATCTGAATAATAAGAGGAAAGGCAGGCAGGCAGAGGTCTTTTTGCCACAGGCAAGCTAGCTCTGGATTTTAGAGCAACTGGCTAGTTGGTAAAGGGTTTTGTGCCCAACTTTCTTGCCTCTTTTTACCCTTTTGTCTGCTTGTCTGCGTGAATTATTTACTACAGATCTATACGACTTCCCCTGTTCTTGTTGGATAAGGAAATGCGAATTGCCTTTCCCTTCTGGGAGCTCTGGGATAATCAAACCTCAATCCATCTCCAAGAGAACGTGACATTACAGAAAAGCAATAACAATACTAAGATAATATTATATTTACTATCAATAGTACTTTGGAATAAATGTATTTTATATTAAGTTCTACCAAGAACCATATATTGACTACAAATACACAGGCAAGACACAGTCTGTACTCTGGGGATCACTTTCTGACTGAAGGACAAAATAGTATCTGACACAAGAATAGCCACTTACACAGATAGATATCATGATGGTTTTCTCTCCATTCCTTTTGATGGTGAAAGGCTACAGCATAACTCTCAAAGAAAAATAGCCCCATCAATGTATTTTCCCTGTCATTTAAATTGGCACAATAAATCTTAGATAATCTTTACCTTTTTCCTATTCTCCTAGGTCTTATTTTAACTGGACATTTATGGAGTCACCCACTAAGAACCTGACATTTTACTAAACAGTCCTCTTTTATTTTTACCACCAGGAAAATAAAAAGAATTCACCAAATAAATCTTTCTGAAAATAGTTAAAAACTCATGTTGTAGATAAATTTGTCTTTTTCTTTTTCTAAAAGTGACATTAAAATTGATCTTCAAATGTTATAACAGAAACTTAAATGATAAAGTCTGTGTGTGAGAGAGAAGAAAACAAATGACTAAATATTTGCATCAGTTAATTATGAAGAATACAAGTTTGTCATGTTATTGCGTTAATTAGTCCATATTTGATAAATTTTATTATAAAAAATGAGAGGAAAATAGAAAAATTTCTTCAATAAAATTATTTCACCCAGGGTTGAGGTCTGGCTCCAAAATAGTTTGACATTACCAGCTGGCAGAGTTGTTAACTTTTCTAGACATCTGTTTCCTCATTTCTGAAATTAGGATAACCATTAACATGCCAGAGTGGATTGTTAGGAGCACTAAATTAGGTAACATGTAAGGAATTTAAAAGAGACCTAGTACTTAAAAATTAATTTTATCTTATTCTATTGTACCTGTTTTAGAATATTTGTATAGGGTCTAAAGCAATAATACAAAGGTGAAGCTACATCCTTTGCACCACATACACTCAGTTAGATCTCCAGCACCATTCAGTTCCTGATCATTATTGGGTGTAGCCTTAAGACCCATAGTATGAAACACCACAACCTTAAACCCTGGCATTGAACTACCTGGTAGGCTAAAGATTACATAGAGGCACTTCTGGGTCTCCTGAGCAATAGTTGAGAAGCTGCTACCAAAATAATAATTATTATTCAACATAATTATTATACTCTTTTTTGGGGGGGCCATACCTGGTGACTCTCAGGGTTTACTCCTGGCTATGCACTCAGAAGTCACTCCTGGCTTGGGGGACCATATGGGACACTGGGGGATCCAACCGAGGTCCGTCCTATGCTAGCGCAGGTAAGTCAGGCACCTTACCTCTTGTGCCACCGCCCGGCCCCTATACTCTTAATTATACTCTTATTAAATAGCATAATGGTTAAAATAATGATATTATAGTTAAATAACTGGTATAGTAGTTATAACTTAGCATCCAGAATAAAATATGAAAATAGTGACTGGATTTCTACAAAGACCTTCTAGTATGGGCCACCTAAAAGTATCTATTTTTTTAAGTTACCGAGAATTTTTGGGAGGGAGGGCATACTCTGAAGTGCTCAGCTCTTATTTATTCCTAGATCTGTGTTTGGAGATAACTCCTAGGAGGTTCAGGGACCATATAGGGTGCTAAGAATAGAACCCAAGTCAGTTATATACAAAGCAAACTCCATACCTACTGTACTATCTCTCAAGCCCCTTTACCAAAAAACTTTAATACATGGATGAGTAAATTGAAGATTACAAGAAATTGGCACTGGATCAATAGCACAGTGGTAGGGTGTTTGCCTAGCACGCGGTCAATCCAGGACCAATCTTGATTCGATCCCTGGCATTCCATATGGTCCCCTGAGCCAGGACCAAGTTCTGAGCACATAGCCAGGAGTAACCCCTGAGTGTCACAGGGTGTGTCCCCCCAAAACAAAAGAAATTGGAGAATTCCAGGCAAAAGAAAGTGTTTTCACAGAGGTTACAACGTTTGGTGGGAGTCTTACCAATCCATATCTCAATATCTCTGATCAGTAGATAAAGAGTCTAATAATAAGAGAATCAGAGCCAAAACCTTACCAAATACAGAAACTATATTAAATAATGCAATAAAACAAGATGTTACCATAGGCAACAGCATCAGTAAACAAACAAGTGAGGAAAGAAAAACTCTTTGAGCAATAGATGAAGGAGTATTAACTTTGAATAATAGCCATATCCATGAGCATTTAGAATTTATATTTCTGTAATCCTTAAACTTCAAACTAAAATTTATTTAACAATGGACACTAATTGGTAATAACTTCCAGAACCGAGCAAAAGCAAACATATCCAAATGATGTGAGAGACCGTATTTTAAATGCAAACTTCAAAGAAATTATAGAGGAAAAATGATAAGAATATGACTTTCAACCTAATTCATCTAACAAATGAACAAGTAGAAGAGAAAGATTGAGAGGGACTCAGATAATGGTGAAGTGAATAGGAAACACTCATAAGTTGATCACTATGTATTGAGAAGCATTGCATGCATCAAACCTCAGTGTAAATCAAGATTCCTAAAATAGAACAAATAAAAATTTAAAACAAAGTAAAATTAAAAATATAAAACAAGTTAGTACAAATTTAAGATAACAAAAATAAAAATTTAAAACTATAAAATCAAATTTGTGAAAATATGAGCTTATTATAATGAGTTTAATTTTATGGTAAGAGATTATTAGAAGTATAGTAATGGTTAAAGGCATACTGGTGGGAAAGTCATCTAGCCTTTATGGAAAATAATATGGAGCTTCCTCAAAAAACTGGAAATTGAGCTCCCATATGATCCAGCTATACCACTCCTAGGGATTATACCATAGGAATACAAAAATACTATACAAAAATGCCTTCCTCACACCTATATTCATTGCAGTGCTATTTACAATTGTCAGATTCTGAAAACAACCAATATGCCCTTCAACAGATGAGTGTCTAAAGAAACTGTATATATACACAATTAAATATTATGCAGCCATCAGGAGAGATGAAATCATGAAATTTTCCTATACATGGATTGTTACACACCACTCAGGAAGGGCACACACCAGAAGTGCTCTTCAGCATTCTCAGGTGTAGTGCACTCCTGAAAAGAGAAATTATTTTGCCAAAAAGACCCGCTTAAGAGTAGTCAAATCAGTTGACCCTTTTACGTGGATTGTTTGGCTATAATTCTAAACGTGGCTATGACTATCTCTCGCTTTATTTTTGACCATTATTTTTTTTTATTTTTAATTATGAGAACAAAGATGCAAAAAAAGAGGACAAGGTAAAGTTACAGTGGAAGGACGATCACCCATAAACAGACTTCACATAAGTCCCCTTGCTGATATCTTAACATTGAGCTTTCAGCCAAAGAATATTAAAAAAAAAAAAAACAGAACCCATGTACAATTACTTTGTCCCTCAAGAACCCAGATTGTAATACATATTTCTTAGCAGCACATCAAGCATTCTAAAGCCATAAAACTTATGTAACTCCTTAAACATTGAAGGCATAGTACTTTTTTTACATATCCATGCATATACATATTAGTTTAAGTTAGCCTCAGAAGTGGGTGCTTCTTTTTAAGGATAAGAGTCAAAGGAGCACAGTAAAAATGGCGTTAGAGTGGCAATAATTGTTTGCATCAGCCCACCAAAATATGGGGATCATGGAAAGGAAAATCCTTGGCCGAAATACAAGGGGACCAAACCCCTGATGTTTCCTGGCATTAAGACCAGCTCTAGGCACCAGGCACACTAGATTGCCCAATCCCAGTTGTTGTCTGTAGTGCCAACACACTTTTATTTTCCATGATGTCTCTGTTGTTGGTATCATGTTTCTGTATTAAAGATCCTGGAATCTGCATATCCTATATTGCAGTTAGGATGGTGCAGAGTGTCCTCTCATTTCACCTTACAATTAAAGGGCAATGCAGAAAGCCCTGTTCAGTATGCAGGTTGTTGATGTTCTTAAGTCTTCTCAGTGTTAAGGGAAGTCTCTTGTGAGTAGATCAATGTCAGAGCAGCGGTAGGGTCTTTCCTGGTAGAGGATTGCTTCCAAGTGTTGTAAAAAATCTTGGGTCTTTCCTAGATAGCTTTCCTAGGTCAGGGGAGAATGGAGAATGGAGAGGCCTGAGAAGGTCATTATGCCAATGTTCAGGGTGTAAGGTTCCATTGCACCACAAGATTTTGGAGTTCCTATCTTTATTAGATAAGAATTTATTTGAGTGTAGATATTTCCCATTTTAATGTGCCTATGCAAACAAAGAACAATGCCACATGGTTGTATAGGCCCTTATGGGGGATGCAGGAACATATATAAAACTCCCCATGATGTGCTTAAACATAGGAATTAAACTGAGGGACTCTTACACCGAATATTTATTATTGGAAAGTTCACAAAGAGAAGAAAAGATAAAAAGTGGGAGAAAATCTTCACTGTTTACGAGAATATTTAGTAAGATTTAGCTGTCAAAGAAAATAGATATAAAATATTCAAAGTCATACATGTACATTTTATGTCTTTTGATATAGTTGGGGTTTGTTAAATCCAGTGAAACACATTGGTGTGTGATTAGGAATGTGGAGAACAGAAGTTAAAAAGGGTAAATGGGGGGTACTGAAGGTTGAAAATTGAAATCAGCTTTACAGGGGTGTGCGAAAGGGCAGAATACCAGATGGGTATTCTACATACACAAAACATAACTTAAGGATGGGATATATTATTATCTCTCTCTTTATTTTTGACCATTATTAGAAATCAGGCCTCAGTATTTCTTTCTAACAAAGGAAGACAGTATCAAATCCCACCAAAAGTTTTCCCACTGACCAGTTCTCTCTGATCTGTGCTACCTTGGCACCAAGATTATGTTTTTTCCAAAACTTAGCTCAGGATGAAAGCAATTTTCGGTTTTCCCCAAAACTCTAAAACACTTCTCTCTTCCCTCTTCCCTGAAAATTACCTGGTTTCTCCTGCTTACCCAAAACAAAAGTCCAACCCACAACAGAACTTCTTTTTTCCCTCAGTATCGGTTCTTTAATATGCAGATTTTAGCTATGGCCTTACATTGTGCTCCCCCAACCATCTCCCATTTTCTTTGATCTCGCAAAAATCACACTCTGCATTCCAGAGTTCAACCTTAAAAGTCACCCAGCAGAAAAATAAATTTGTCTTCGTCTTCTTAGATGCAAGTCCCCATACATCGTGTGTGATAATTCATTTCTGCAATAATATTCCGTTTTTCTGTCTACTTCGTGTTCCCACTCTCTTCTCATGAAAGGCTCTCAGACTCCACGAAGAAGCTGTTTAGAGGCGCTGGTGCCTGCAACAATGGATGGACATGGAAATTATTTTGCTAAGTGAAATAATTCAGAGAAAGAGATAGGCACAGAATAGTCTCACTCATCTATGGGTTTTAAGAAAAATAAAAGACATTATTGTAATAATGTCCAGAGACAATAAAGATGAGGGCTGGAAGGACTGTCTCATGATAAAAAAAAAAAAGCTCACCACAAAGGGTGGTGAGTGCAGAGGGAGAAATAACTACACTGACTACTATCATGACAATATAAATGATTGAGAGAAGTAGAATGCCTGTCTCAAATTGGGGGGGGGGGGTGTTGGAGGACATTGATGTGGGGAATGCTTACAGGTGAAGAGCGTTGTTCTTTTTATGACTGAAACCCAAATACAATCATGTTTGTAATCATGGTGCTTATATAAAGATATTACATTAATGGAACTAGATATTCAAAAGTGTGAAGATAAAAATCTGACCCCCAAAAAGTAAAAAGTTAAAAATATAGACCAATATTCAAGTATGAAGTAAACAGTGATTATGAAACATTAAAAATGATATAATTAACTGGAACATAGTGGAGAAGAACTTATACATTTTAACAATTAAAATGAGGCAGAATATATAGAATTTCACATGGGAGGAATTCATAAAGCTAGTACAATATGTAGACTGCTTTCCTTGCATACTAACAAAATGATTTGATCCTCATTACCAAATATAATCCCCTGAGCCCTGCCAGAAGTGGTTCCTCAGTGCAGAATCAGATGTAAGACATGAGTATCACCTGTGTGTCCTCTTCTACCCGAAAATAAATAAATAAATAAATAAATAAATAAAAGCCAGCATAGATAAAATTCCAGAATTGATATAAAACTATTAGTCAGATTCAGAAATAACATATTATATGCAAAAGTTAGTAAGAAATACTGTACATTGTTCTGTGACTGTAAACCAAAGAGATTAATTTAAAAACAGGCAGGGAGCAGGAATAATGTACAGCAGGCATGGTGTCTGCCTTGTTTACTGCCTGCCCTATTTCAGTCACTGATATAGCATTTGATCCCTCCATCCACTCACACACCATCCAGTTCCACAAGGAGTAATCTCTGAGCATCATCAGATGTGGCCCAAACTCCCCAAAATAATCAAAAAGGCATGTGCAAAAATAACAATGGTATGAAAATTACATTATATTATTTCTAGATACTAAATATAATGTATATAACCTATAATATTACATCTACTTATAATACAGAATTTATAAAATAATGTCAATAATCACAATGGGAGTCATAGAAGAGTAACTATACTTTCAATGTAATTTTTAATATAATTGCTTTATTTAAACACGGTGGTTATAAAATTGTTCAGAGTTGGATTTCAGTAATAGAACATACACTCATCCTTCACTACTGCCAAGTTTCTTTCCACCAATGTCCACCATTTCCATCTCACCACCCTGCCTGTATCTAGGGCAGGCATTTTCTTCTCTCTCTGTCTCTCTCTGTTCCTTTGTCTCTCTGTCCCTTTGTCTCTCTCTGTCTCTCTCTCTCTTTCCCTTTATGATACTGCAGTTTGTTCTATTGTTAATGAAGAGGTGCCTAATGTCACTTTGTCTCTTTTTGGCATGCAGTCTAGTCCAGAATGAACAGTGTAAAGTATCATTGTCATAATTATCATAATCTCTCTCTGACTCACACCACTCAGCATAATAATCTCCATATCCATCCAGGTATAATCAAATTTTATGACATTATTTTTCCTAATGACTAGATAGTATTCCATTGTGTAGATGTACCACTGTTTCTGTAGCCACTCATTTGTTCTCAGGCACTTGGGATGTATCCAGATTCTGGCTATTGTAAATAGTGCTGTGTTGAACATAGGAGTGCAGAGGACATTTTTTTTACTGTGTTTTTGTGTTTGTAGGGCATACCTTAGGAGTGGAATTGCTGGATCAGAGAGGAGCTTAATTTCCAGTTTTTTGAGGAATATCCATATTCTCTAGAAAGGCTGAACTAGATGGCTTTCCCACCAGCAATGAATGAGAGTCCCTTTGTCTTCATATCTATAACAGAATTGGTTGTTCTTATTCTTTGCGATGTGTACCAGTCACACATTATTAATTATTAATATATTTTATATAATTAAAAAATAAAAAACAGAACCCTGAAAGATAGCACAATATATTGGCGTACATGCTTTAAATGCAAGAATCCTGTGCTTGGTCTTTAGCATTCCATAGTGCCTAGGGTACAATCAGGATTAGTCTGACACCATAGAGCTAGAAGTATATCATAGAAAACACCATTTGTGTTCCAAAATCCAAGAGAAAAAGATATAACTGAGAAAATTTTATTTTCTTTTATTCATTAGAAAAAATAAGTTTTTAGTGCCAACAAAAACTCCAAAAAAATTTCCAGAAATGGAACACTAGTAAGAAAAAAACCGTGCAAGTGAGGTCTAAGATATATATGGAAACAATATGAAAATTTAAAACATAGGTTGCCACTTTCTCTGCTGCCCTCACCACAGCCTGGCTACTTTCTCCCTCTAACTCTCCTTAAATAATAATGTAAGTAAAATTATTTTATTTTATTTATAAGTTAAATTGTAACTTAAAAAATAATACAAACATAGGTAAATATCGGTCACATAATTAAAAAATTTCTGAATAAAATTACATATGAATACCCCAATAAAAGAAATGATAAATGAAATAGCAAAGTGGAGGGATATAAAATATTTTTTCTAAAATTATTAATAGAAAGAAATAAGGAAAACAATGCCACTTACTTGAATATTTAGTCATGAACACAGAATCAAAAAATTAAGATTAAAAGATTAGTATATAAACTAAAACAATGTACATATTGGATTAAATTCCTACTTTAAAAAATAATGTGCAGGGGAACAACAACAAAAAATAATGTTGCATGCAGAAACTGAGAAGAAAAGAAATTTAAAAATAAAGATATCTAAAACTTCCCAAACGAACAAACAAAAAACATCAACAACAAAAAGAGCCAAAACAATTCTGAGGAAGGAAATAGATTTCAGTCTACCCAACTTCAGGTTCTGGTTTGGTTTTGTCATAACAAGGTGTCAGTAATTAAAACACATGTGATTGGAATAAAAACAGACTCATAGATCAAAGGAACTGAATTAAATCCAGAAATAATGCCCCCTCCTGACACACACATACAGATGTATCTATCTATGTACAAATATAAAACAGCTAATTTACCAAAAGTAGCCAAGAATCTACAAGACTATAAGAAATTTCTCATTAATAATGAGGGGGGACTGGATAACTACATGTAAAAATCAAATAAAACAAAGCACAAAAAAAAATTAAAGTGAATCAAAATCACATGTAAAACCTAAAACCATAAAATACATTTTAAAGCATCAACTTTAGAATGAGCTTGGTCATTCCAATAGCAATGGAAACAGAAGTGAGAAAAAAAATCCAGCTAAAGAGCTTTTCCACAAAAATAGAAAAAAAAATAGCATAAAATATCAGGGACTGAAAAAATGGTGCCAAATGGTCCCCTGAGCATATTGAATGTGATTCCCTGCCAAAATCCAAAAACTAAAAGAAAATACATATTTACTAAATAGGAAAATGTATATGTATATCATGTATTGAAAACAATACTTGAATCTATAAATAACTCATGAATCTCAAATATTAAAGAATAAATTTTTAATAAGCAGAGACCCTAAATGACACTTTCCCAAAGTAGCAAACAGACAATCAAGAGGTTCATGGAAACATCATCATCTCTCATCAGGGAAATATTAATCAAAACAATAAGACGGTTCTTTACACCTGTTTAAATGGTTATAAATCAACAATTTTTATGCTTAGTAAATAGGTATTCAAAGAAAGATGAACACTATATTGTCTCATCTGTACATAGTACATAAATCCCAAAAATAAAATAAAGTAATTTTAAGACTTTAAATCCTTCCTGGTGGCTACCAGAAACACAATAGAAAAGGGAGCGTTTAATCAGCTAAAAGCAGCTATTGCATGCTCAAGGATGAAATTAAAGTAGCAGCCATGAACTTAATGAACTATATACACATGCTGATTTATAATTATATACAACTTGAAACTTAATAATATAATCTTAAAGAAAATGTATAGGAAACATTAATAGAAAATAACAGGAGGTAGGTATGTCGAATAAGATGGATGGACTACTTCTTCAGGTTAATCCAGAAAAGTCTTTCTGGAAAGAAAACATGGAAACACAGATCTGGAGGAAAAATAATCCCATATGAAGAGGGGATTCACAGAAGAACTGACAGCATGAGGAAAGGGGAGTGTAGGCCCATCAGTTAATTGACCTACCAGTTCCTGGAGAAGGTAATTTAGCCTTCAAGAACTGAAGGAGAGGAATGGAGAACGTCAAGTTTTGAACTAGAGTAAATAGGCTTAAGTCTGTAGGTCTGATTATTTTTTGAGAAATTAACAGGAAAAAATGGAAAAGGTTTATTAAATGTAGGAATAATATTATTTGATTTGTGGTTTAAAAGATTAATTTGCAACTTGATAATTAGTAGAAATAAAAATTTCTTTTTTTTTTTTTTTTGGTTTTTGGGTCACACCCAGTGACGCTCAGGGGTTACTCCTGGCTATTCGCTCAGAAGTCGCTCCTGGCAGGCACGGGGGACCATATGGGGAACCGGGGAATCGAACCGCGGTCCGACCTAGGTTAGCACAAGGCAAGGCAGGCACCTTACCTTTAGCGCCACCGCCCGGCCCCGAAATAAGAATTTCTTATTAGTAGGTCAGAGGAGTAGAAAGAACTAGAAGTGAAGCAGTAATCACATATATTAAATGAACAGATTCAAGTTCTGCTTTAAAGATGGAATCAATAAGCTATGTTGATGAACTGGATAATATGTAAAATGATCCTATGGCATAGTGTGTGTGTACTCTTTCTCTACGGATGATTGTTATCAACTGATAATTTGTTTCCCTGTCATCTTCATATAGTTCTGTAGCAGTTTGGAATTATTTTAAGTCTTGATTATGTATAGTATTGACATGACATGTCACTCTGAGGTGTATACTTTCTTCCAGTGACCAAAAAAATACTACCTTATCGCAATCTCACACAAACACAAAGCAAGGAGAAGCCCCTTACCACTGCTTGTCACCACAAGAGAACAGAATTTTGTGAAACATGTCAGAATATCCTGCTTTCAATAATCTGTATAAATTGAATCATGCTATTGCTTTTTGCCAAAACTGTCAAGATTCTCTAAAAAATAAATAAATAAATAAATAAGGAATAAATAAATAAAGCAAATATTGGAAAATAGTTCACTCTCTTCTCCAATATTAAGAATGAAATGCTTAGTCTATCGCAAGGAGCTGAAGATGAACTAGAAATGCCAGCAAATGCCTAAGCAAGTGAAATTCTACCAAGTATATATACTCTTATGGGACATATAGGATGAAGTTAGCCAGGATTTATATATTCCCCTTAAAAAGTAAAGGAAACTAAAACCTGAATATATTTAAAGAAAAAAAAGTTCAATGTTGTCTTATTTCTTTCTCAATAGATACACTCTAACAGTTTCGATTTAAAATATTTTCAGGAACCACAGAGCTTATGAGCAAGTTGACAACTAGAAGTACCTTTGGGGCAGAAATCTCTCACTTAAATTTATACCAAAGTAGAAGACACATAATGACAGATTTATTGTGGTGCTGAGTCTATAATACTGTTTCAAGCAGTTCTTAACTTTGTACATTAAAATCTTGTGGGTTGCTTTTGAAAATATCTTTCTGCCCTCCAGAAATTCTATTAAGCTGTAGGTAGGCCTCGAAATCAGCACTTCCTAATTTCTAAATGAATCGAATGCAGTCAAAGTTAGGGAGCTACTCTTTACACCCAAACCTATTGAGATTATCACAGTTTCAAGAGAGCCATACTCATGAGTTCATCACTACCTGGAAAGGTAACAAAAACAGTAGGATACTCCTGAAATTTGATAACATCATAAACCAATTACAAGTCAAGTTTTTAAAAGAGTGAAAGGGAGTTATTAGGAAGCTGAGTCTGTCTCTGAACTCCTAAATATAACGGTGATGTCTATGATTTAGGCCTCACCCACCCCTCCCTTGAATTCAGGCAGAAAGGCAAGGCTTACAAGTCCTTGAGAAATTAAACTATCAAAATAGTGACTCCTGACAACTTTCTGTCTTCTTGGCTTCAATAGAATATGCTAACAGTCTAGTCACTAATAAATAGTACATCTCTGGGTTTTCATTATCACAACTATGAGCTAGACCAGGAGAAAAAATATCAAGTGGAGATACTGAATATCAGTTTTCTTTCTTTTTTTTTTTTTTTTTTTGGTTTTTGGGCCACACCCAGTGACAATCAGGGGTTACTCCTGGCTATGCGCTCAGAAGTCGCTCCTGGTTTGGGGGACCATATGGGAAACCAGGGGATCTAACCATGGTCCATCCTAGGCTAGCGCAGGAAAGGCAGGCACCTTACCTCCAGCGCCACCGCCCGGCCCCTGAATATCAGTTTTCAACATTTGCTTTACTTTGCCTTGAGTCCTTATAGCAATTCTATGAGAAAAATATTACTTTGAATCTTCCAAAAAGGAAACTGAGGCTCAGCAGGGGTTATGAAATATTTTCTCAAGGTTACAGAGTCCTGAGAACACTAGGAAGGCGATTGGTTCGACTTTCACTATACTCTACTGCCCTCTAGGGCTGCAAAAGTCAATGGCATGGACTAGAAGTCAAAAGAACTTCAAGTGCCAGAAGGCAGCAAGCTGAAATCTTCCCTAGTGAACCTAATTGGCTGTGATTGCTCTTTCCTCTGAACACTTAGAGCCTTCTCTGTGGGGCTACTGATTTGGTGCTGAACTCTTACTGCCTTTTGTTAATTGCCAGTTCTTGTGCTTTCAACTCATTGCCATTACAAGCAAGCTCAGGCAGGGCAAAAAGAATTCTTAATATTTTTAATCCTCCTGAGAGTCTAAAATTGCCTCAGAGCAGTGCTTCTCAAATTTAAAGTACTTATGAATCACCTATGGAACTTGCTAAAAAAAAAAAAAAAAAAAAGCAGACTTGAATTCAAAAGATTGGATGGGCCCGACACCATGTATTTCTCACAAAGTATTAGAGATGCCGAAGTTGCTGGGGGCAAACATCTCACACTGAGCGGCAAGAAGCAGGTAATTACAAAGAAACTTGTTTTCTAAACTATATTTTGGGAACAAGCAGCGGAAGATATGATTTGCTGAATTACATTTTACTCTGTGTTTTTCCCCAAAAAAGTGCCACACTGCCTCACAAGACTATCAGCATTCCTTCCTCACCGAATGAATCTCTGTGGATTAATTCCATGATAGATGGGAACATACAAGTAAAGAAAATACACAGAAAATACATTTAAAAATACATTAAAAATTATTTTCTTTTGAGTAAAATAAACATTAACAGGTAAATCAAAGAGCTGAAAAATATAAGGATTTCAGTGTAGCTCCCTCAACACTGATTCTTTTAGCACAGAGATGCCCTATAGGCCATGACATTCCTGGGAAAATCAGAGTAACTGGGGCATCTCTGATGGGAAAACTGTGAGTAACACTTTTCATGCATGCACTGTGGATGAAACAGGACAATTAAGGACACCAGCCTCAGGGTCAGCACCCTCCCTAACATTCTACATCTCAAAGTCTCATTTCTTGTTCAATGCAACCCAAAGGCAAGATTCTTTACTTTGATCAATCTCCAAATAGTTTAAATTTCAATTCATTAAAAAGAACTAGATCTGTGCATGTCAAAGAAAAGAGTTATTCACACACACACACACACACACACACACACACACACACACACACACAAATGAAATGTTCTACCATTAACTTTTAGCCTCACAGAAACTTGTCTTTCACTGGGCTTCTTACTTGGGATCCAACCTTTAGATGGCAACAGTTAGAAATAACAAAATGTTCCTCATACACATAAAGTGTTCTCTAAATATTAATGGGCTAAACTGTTGATGTTCCCATAGACAAGTCAATTCCAGTGAATCCTTGAAGCAGTTATGAAATCTCTAATATAGAAAAATTAGATGTATAAATATTGAGTAGCAGTTCTCCCTAAATATTCCCCTAATGGAAAGTATCCCAACTCAATTTCACTGGAGAAAAGAGCAAATAAATGATAGTGCCCAGTATTAAATGAAATTTCAGAAATACTGAAAAGACAAGGATATCAGAATGTCAACCAGAATGTTGTTTGACTCTCTCTATATCTCACTTCTACCACAGTCTTTAAATGTTTATAAAAAATGCGAGAAATTCCCAGCCCCATAAAACTGTCTCTTAGATGAACTGATGATATTACTATGTGAGATATGGGTTTGTTATACTCAGTCAGAGAAAAGGCACAGAAGTTTCTTATCCTAAAAGTTAAAACTTAGTATATATTCAATTAATGTTCCATTTCAGCTTATCTGAGAAGCAATTTTCTTCCCAGTGGTTCAGGGAAAAGGGTAAGAAATGCTTAGTTGACATCTTTGTTAAGTTTATAAAAAGGGAAAGTTTTTACCGTGGTAGATATTTTATATGTTAAGCAATCTTAGTTCTTGTAGCTTTACAAAATCCTTCATAATGAAAGGAGATGTCAAGTTTAATAAATTATAGTCATTCCTGCACAATCAAACTGCATTCAGCAGCAGTGAAAGAGGAGGTGATAAAACATAAAACAATTATATGAAGTCCCATCCCTGCAAAAAACTTAAAAAATATAAAATCAGAGTACCAGAGAAAAGCCACTCTACTAAATTACTAGCAATAAGTAGTAGAAAAGAAAATATGAAAGAAAACCTTACTAAGGAAAAATGTGAGAAAAAAGAAACAATAGTTATTGACCAAAATAAATATAGCATATATTTAGACAAAAATACCTTTATCATAGAAAAGTTATTAAAAATCACTGCTATATGTACAGTGTGAAATTTATTAGAAGCTGAAATAAAACATATATAGTAAGATATCAGAATTAAATGATGCTACTGCATATCAAAAACAAAAGATAGAGTAAATATTTTAATTGTATGTGTATTAATATACAATGAATTATCTATTTTTCTAAAACATTTTAGTATTCAACAACAATTTTATTTAATATTCTAGTTGAAAATCTCAATATTATGTTATACTACCCAGAATAAATTATAGGAACTACAGTGAACACATTCAAAATGGAGTCACTCGATATAAAATTCTATTTTATATGACTACATTTCTAAGATAGTGAGAAAGTACATGGAAAGATAATTTTCATATTTTCTACCTATGTAGAAACTGTCAACTAATGTTCTGTTCTGTAAGTTTGAGGATTTATTTAGTTACATTAATAACTTAAGACATGTTAAGATTTCTCAGCTTATGTGTACTCCACTCATTTGTTCATCCTTCACATTGAACACAGAGTCTCACAAACTTACATAAATGATTGCATTCATGAATGCTTGATTTTTTTCCAACTTCACATGCCCATTTTCATGTTGACTATTTTAGTACTACTATAATTTGGCAAACCACCTGTGAGGTCTGTTAGGAAAAAATTTCAAATCTTGAGCCAAGGTAAAGAACTATGTATTATCTCAAAAAGGCAGAGATAGAGCAAAGAGCAACACACTAATTTATATGTCATCTTAAAAATGCAACTTTTTTTTTATTAACACCATGGTTTCAAAGTGTTCGTGATTGAGTTTCAGGCTGACAATGTATACCACTCTTTACCCATGAACATTTCCCATCACCAGTGTCCTCGGTTTTGCTTCCACCCTCCACCTGAACTGCCTCTGGGGCAGGTAGTTTGCCCTCCCCCTTCTCTCTTACTCTTTTACTTTTTAGACATGCAATTTGCATTATTATTAATGAGGGATACCATACATATCACTTTATCTCCCCCTAGTTATTTAGCTCAGTGATCAATTCCAATTACAATTGTCATAGTGATCCCCTGTCTGCTCTAACTACACTGTTCCACTATTTGTCACAAACCTCCTAAATTGGATTGGTCCTCCTGAACCTCCGCTCTATCTAGATATTATTACCACACTATCTTTTATTGTTCTTATATCCCACAAGTAAGTAAAATTATTCAGTCTATCCCCCCTCTCTGACTTATTTCACTCAGCATAGTACTTCTCCATATCCATATAAGTAAAGTGTATAAGAAAATTTCAATAACTTAATTTTTCTGAACAGCTGCATAGTATTACATTGTGTACCACTGCTTCTTTAGCCACTCATCTGTTCTCTGACACTTGGGCTGTTTCCAGATTCTCATTATTGTAAATAGTGTTGCGAAGAACATGGAAGTATAGATGGCATTTTTATATTGGTTTGTGTGTGTGTGTGTGTTCCTAAGATATATATTTGGGAATGGCATTACTGGTATATAGAAGCTCAATTTTCAGTTTTTTGAGGAATATCTATATTGTTTTGCATTAAGGCTGGACAAGAAAACATTCCCACGAGCAGTGAATGAGAGTCCCTCTCTCCCCAAATCTGCATCAGCACTGATTATTATTGCTCTTTCTGATATGTGTCATTCTCTGTGGTGTGAGATGGTACCTAATTATTGTTTTGATTTGCATCTCCCTGATAGTTAGTAATGTGAAGTAATTTTTAATGTGTCTTTTGACCATCTGTATTTATTCTTTAAGGAAATGTCTGTCCATTTCTTCTCTCCATTTTTATGGGTTAGATTTTATTTCTTGCTGAATTCTACCAGTGCTTTCTTTGTATATCTTAGATATTAGCCCCTATTAAATGGATATTGGGTGAATGACTTCTCCCATCTTTGTCTTCATTTTCTTGGACACTTACGTTTCTTCATTGAAGATGCCTTTGGCTTCAGTGTCATGGAGTGTTCTGCCTACATTTTCTACTATATAACTTATGGTTTCAGGTCTGATATCAGATTGCTTTAGCTATCCGTGGATGTTTCTTGCTCTATATAATAACCAGGAGTGTTTTATCCACTCTGTGACAAATGCAATGGGTATCCTTATAGGAATTGCACTAAATCTGCAAAATGCTTTGGGAAGTATTGCCATTTTAATAATGTTGATCCTCCCAATCCATGAGCAAGGTATATGTTTTCTTTTCCTTGTGTCTCTTTTATTTCTTGAAGCAGTGTTTTATAGTTTTCTTTCACCTCTTCAATTAAATTTTGTCCAAGATACTTGATTTTTGGAGACACAATTCAATTTTCTTTTTTTCTTTTAATATCTTTCTTCTCTTTCATTATTTGTTTATATAAAAGCCAGAAATTTTTGTGTATTAAGTTTGAAGCTTTCACTTTACAAGTCTATTGTTTAAGAAAGCTTTTTTGTAGTCTTTAGAATTTTTGAGATACCGTATTATGTCACCTGAAAATAGCAAAAGCTTGACTTCTTCCATTCCAATCTGAAAGCCCTTAATTTTTTTTTTTGCCTAATTGCAATGGATGACAAGTACAAAAACACGTGGTGAAAAGTGGCAACCTTGTCTTCTGCCAGGTTTAGAGGAAAGGCTTTTAGTTTATCCCTACTGAGTATAATTCTTGGCATGGCTTGTGGTAGATGGCTTTGACTATATTGAGAAAAGTTCCTTCATTCCCATCTTCTTTATAATTTTTATCATAAATGGGAGCTGGACTTTGTCAAATGCTTTTTCTGCATCTATTGATATGATCATATATTTTTATTTTATTTTCTTGATGTGGTTTATTATATTTGTGACTTGTATATGTTAAGTCATCCTTGTGTACCTGGGATGAATTCTACTTGGTCATAGTGTATAACCTTCCTGATGAGCTATTCAATTCTATTAGCTAGTATTTTGTTGAGGAAGGATATCAGCTTGAAATATTCTTTCTTTGTGGTGTTTCTATATGCTTTTGTTATCAAGGTATGTTAGCTTCATAGAAACGATATGGTATTATTACTGTTTCTTCAACTTCCTAGAAGAGCCTGAAAAATATTGGCAGTAGGTCTTTTCTAAAAGTTTGAAAGAGGGGCCCGGGAGATAGTATGGAGGGAAGGCGTTTGCCTTTCATGCAAAAGGTCATCAGTTCGAATCCCGGTGCCCCATATGGTCCCCTGTGCCTGCCAGGAGCAATTTCTGAGCATGGAGTCAGGAGTAACCCCTGAGCACTGCCGGGTGTGACCCAAAAAAAACCAAAATAATAATAATAATAATAATAATAATAATAATAAAAACAATAAAAAATAAAATAAAAGTTTGAAAGAAATCACTAGTTAATTTATCTGTGCCTAGGTTTTTCTTTTTAATAAGCTTTCTGATTACCATTTCAACTTCTTCAATCATAATAGGTCTGTTTAGGAATTCCAAATCATCCTGGTTTGGCCTTGGGAGGTTGTAGAAATCCAAAAATTCTTTAAATTTCTTCCAAGTTCTCTTGTCTTGTGCTGTAAAGATTCCCGAAACTGATTACAGTTTGTATTTCTGCAGCAAATGTAGTAATAGCCCCATTTCATTTAAGATTATGTTTATTAAAATATAGAACTTTTGAAAATCAAAATTTTAGTTTTAGTAGTGGAAAGGATTTTGTTGAAATGCTACCAGAGTAAAAACTGGAAATATTCAGTTCATCTCAAACTCAGTTTCTGAATAGAGACAAAAAATATAATCTTTACTTCAAAATAGCTTTTACTTACTCCCTAGACAAGTTAATTACATACTGGTTAAATTTTAAAAATTATATAAAATCAGGGCTGGAGCAATAGCACAGTGGTAGGGCATTTTCCGTGCACTCAGCTGCCCAGAACAGATCTGAATTTGAACCCAGGCATCCCATATGGTTCCCTGAGCCAGGAGAAATTTCAAAGTGCATAGCCAGGAGTAACCCCTGAGCGTCGCCAGGTGTGGCCCAAAACCAAAAACAAATTAGATAAAATCATCATTATTGTGACTGTATTACTTATAATACACATCTACCAAAACTGTCTCCTCTTCTTAGATGACAATCGAATATGGAAAGAAGAGTGGAAGAGAAGGGAGAGGAGAAAAATGAGATAAGGAGGACTAGGTATAGTCCCTTACACTAATTGTACGAGAGTATGAGGAGGAAAAGAAATAGTTTTCAATCATTTCTAGTTTTTGTATTCCAGTAGGATGCAAACCGTTTTAGAAAGGAAATGTAAAGGAAACAGCCACTGTAGGTAACTCCTGGTTTAAGTCTCTGTTCATAAAGAAATAAAATGTTAGTTAAATTATAAATTAATGGTTTTTTTTTTTTTTTTGGTTTTGGGGCCACACCCGGTGACGCTCAGGGGTTACTCCTGGCTATTGAATCAGAAGTCGCTCCTGGCAGGCACGGGGGACCATATGGGGAACCGGGGGATCGAACCGAGGTCCATCCTAGGTTAGTGCAGGCAAGGCAGGCACCTTACCTCCAGCGCCACCGCCCAGCCCCTAATGTTTTCTAAACAATACACAAGCACAGCTTGAGTCTACCTCACCAATCCCATTATAATAATACAGCTTACATTTCTGCAGTGGTAGGGCAATTATAAGAGATCAAAGAATTGGATCAACTAGGAACAGTAATCCAGCAAACCCTCCCTAAAAATTTATGCCCCCTAATATAAAGTCATGTGTTTAGCCAAATTGTACCAAATAAAAAAAGTCCTCTCTATCCATCAATTCCCAATTTCATGTTGGGATTAAATGACATAAAATTATGTCATTTTAATGTAGCTGAAATCCAATATGATGAAATTATGTGCACTCTTATTACTTCTACTCAATATAGTATTGTAAGTGTTGGACATAACAATTAGGCAAGAAAAAGATAGTAAGTGCATCCAGATTGAATAGGTAGAAGTCGAACTCTCACTATTTGTGGATAATATGATATTATATTTAGAAAAAAATTAAAGACTAAGAAAGACTTGTATACTTAAAACAAAAAGATTTGTATACTTGAGTGCAGGCTACAGAATAATATGCAGAAGTCCATAGCTTTACTATGTAAAAATAATTAACGAGAAAAGAGAGGCATTAAAAAAAATATAAAATTGTGTCTCATAAAACCAAGTACCTTGAAACTGGCTTAACTAAAGAACTGGATGGAGCAAAAAATATAAAGTGAAGCAAAGAAAGCCTCTTCAACAAGTGATGCTGGAAATCATGCAAAAAATTAACACAGACCTCTTTCTAAAGACATATACAAAAGTCAAATAAAAATAAATATTTTGATATTAGAATTAAATTCATAAGGTACATAGAGTAAAATGTAGGCAGAACTCTCCATGACATTGAAGCTAAAGGCATTTTCAAAATGAAATACCCTTAACCAAGCAAGTAGAAACAAAGATAAACAAATGGAACTACATTAAATTAAGAAGTATTTGCACCTTGGGGCCGGAGCGATAGCACAGCAGTAGGGCATTTGCCTTGCATGCAGCTGGCCAGGATGGACCTGGGTTAAATCTCTGGCATCCCATATGGTCCCCCAACCAAAAGCTATTTCTGAGCTTATAGCCAGGAGTAAACCCTGAGTGTCACCGTGTGTGGTCAAAAAAAAAAAACATAACAAAAACAAAACAAAAAATAGAAGCATCTACACCTCAAAGGAAATGGTGATCAGGATAGAAAAACAGCTTGTGGATTAGGAGAAATTATTTACCCACCAGTCATCAGTTAAGGGATTAATATCACAGATATATAGAGCACATGAAGAAATGTGCAAGAAAAATGGGGATAAGAATATAATAGATTCTGGGATGAAGCAATAGCACAGCAGTAGGGCATTTGCCTTGCATGCAGACAACCTGGGACATACCTGGGTTCAATCCCTGTCATCCCATCCTGCTTTAAGATCAATCGCACAACACTGGTGGTGGGAATGGATATAACTGTGAAAGACTTGTATTTCACATTGGTCACAATTAAAATTAAAAAAAAAAAAGAAGATCTATAGGCATTACATACAATTACTGAAGGAATGAATGCTTTCTCATTCATCTTTTTCTGTCTCTTCTGCTTATCCTCTTGGTGACATGTCTCCTTTGGTAACCCATTATTTTCCTTCATTTCTTCTGCCTCCTTCTCCTCTCTCCTGCCCCCTATACCTCTTCTCTTATATCTCTCTTTTCTCTTCATCCTTCTACCACTTTCAAGAGCATCTTCAATTTAACCCTGTAATGCATTACACAAAAAATCATAAGGATGCATTTGACCCATAATGGTGCATATATATTGCTTCATGTTTTTCTTAAGGATATATCTGTTGGTTAATTAGTCCAATAGATTTCTTCTAGAGTATTATATTTCTTTCTCTTTTTTTTTCTTAACTGCAGCATTTAATAGTTCTAGGAGACATTAATGTTATCCTTGTCAGAATCTCAAATCATGATCATTTCTATGATAGATATGTGCTGGGAGGTTATTGTTAAAAATACAATTTATAGAATTTTTTTATCTCTATGGTTTTGTGGAATATACTTTGATTAAAGCAGACTCCATCATCGTACCTGGAACTGTTCTTTTGAGACTTGTAGGTATAAAGTAAACGACTTGAATCAACTCCTTATTGGTTAAAACAAAGAATAGCAATGCCCGTTCTTATTGATGGTTAAGAAATAAGAGGCCTGTTCTTATTGATGATATAGAAATATGATTAAGAAATATTTGGTCACCATGCAGAAGTCCCCACAATGTTCTGACTTTATTGATTCCAGGGAAGGCCTCAATGTTCTGAATTTACTGTATCTTTTTATCTTTTGTTTTGTTTGTATACTATGATTATCTATGTATTATCTATTATCTATGTATGTATGATTATCTATGTATATTGTATACCATGATTATCACAATTTTTATAATTTTGTGAGATTTAATAAGTGTGAGATTAATTTAATATTTAATATGTGTGAGATTGGGTGTTTTTATTTTTTTTTTTTTGGTTTTCTGGGCCACACCGGTGATGCTTAGGGATACTCCTAGCTATGTGCTCAGAAATCGCTCCTGGCTTAGTGGGACCATCTGAGACACCAAGGGATCAAACTGCAGTCTGTCCTAGGCTAGTGTGCTCAAGGCAGATGCCTTACCACCTGTGCCACCGCTCCAGCCCCAAGAGATCGGGTGGTTTTTGAAAGTGCAACTCATCCAAAAATAATGTTATTAGTTATAAAAGGTGATTTTCTTTTAAAGATTATATTTACAATGTTATATAATATGTGTAAGTTGAAATCTAATACTAAATATTTAATAATAAAATTTTAATAAGTTTCTTTTAACTTATTTTTCTATTTCTCCTTTAAAAGATTATTTTCCCCATAATCATCCATTCATTCAATCATTAATTTATTTATATAATCTTAATGAGTGGTTCTATGCATTAAGAACTGCCCTGGGAATTTTGAGATATTAAATGTTGAAGCCAGAGCTGGGAATAACAAAAACTTTTTAATGTTATTTGAATAAACAAAGAAAAATAAAATTTGATTACTGGGAGTTTTTGACATGTTAGTCTCAACTGTTTTGCTTCATTTTCCTTTTCCCTCTACACACATTTAGAAGAATTCATGCTAATTTAGCACGAGGAGTTCAAGAAGCAAAAAACAAAAGACCATTCCCTAACAAATAAAATCTCCACCTTGAGATTTATTGAATAGAAATGTGTCACTTTACATGGCATTTTAATGACAGATGGTAAATCTTTGGTAGTTCTTGCATTTCTCCCTCCTGGCTATAATCTCCAGCTGGCCTGAAGAAGCAACAGCCTCTTCATTCTGTCAGTATTAATACTATTTGCATAAGTACCTGTCATTACCCCCTATCCAGTGCCTACTTTCCAACCTTGAACATTTCTTCTTGATTCATTATAATTAAAGAACTAATGTAGCCATTCAAGTTCACATTGTCAATGACCATGTAATCATCTTCCCTAGTGGCCAGAATTCCTTTCTTTTTATGAGGTTACAATTAAATTCTTTCCAGCCATAAGGTCAAAAGAATCTGGAACAGTTAGCCTTCCCAGTAACTAATTTCACACCTGTGACTCAGATACATATAAAATAAGGCCTCTTAAATGGAAGATGTCAAATTAAGAAATAATATATATTTCACTACACTTCAATGGAAGTCAATTAGATGTAAAAATTAAAGACTGTGGGTTTTTTTCCCTGTTACTGGAAGTGACGCTTGACACCCCACTTACTAATTTAAGATACATCTGTCCCTTAAACATATTCAAATAATTTATAAATTGGAAGAGAATTTAAATGGCTCAAAACCTGAGGAAAAAATTAAGCAGGAGATTAAGATTATGTACTCATGTCTTGTCTGTCTATATAACAATTTGCCTATTGCTTGATTTTTATAACCCAAAATTTACTTAATTTATTCTAAAGCAAAGTTTGTTATTTTCCTCCTAGTGAGGCTTTTTTTATATTGTATAAAGGATTTTTACTATCTAAATTTACTAAATTTATGAGCAAATTTCACCTCTAACTTTCAAAACATAACACTGACTAATGAAGTATTTTGTTTTTTTCTTCCTTTATCCAATTTTATTTATTTTATTTAAACATGGTAATTTACAAAAGTTTTCATAGTACCAGGTAGTTATTTCAGAGATCTTGCTTCCACCCATGCCCCCATTCTCCATTCACTCCTTAAACTTTTTCCTATAACAGATACAAACATAATTACTTGATATTGTTTGTTACAAAAACATGGCCGAGTACTTGCCTTGCGCATGGCTGACCCAGGTTCAATCCTTTACCTTCCATATGGTGCCCTAAGTCCAGCTAGGAATGTGCACAAAGCCAGGAGTAAACCCTGAGAACCACCACGTGTGCCCCCCCCCCAAAAAAAGCAAGCAAATAAAGACACCTCTCATGTTGGTCTGTTTCTTTAAAGGACTATAATTCAGAAATTCTCTTTTGCATTCAATTTTTCTCTCCAGAAAGGACAGAGAGAGAAAGAGAGAGAGAGAGTGGAGGGCAGAGCAAATAAAATGGAATTATACTGCACAGTCATTGATACAATGTTAGGTAGTAAAATTCAGCTATGCTGAAGAAATTTCCTAACATATTGGTTAGACTTCTTACCTTCAATCAAGGTATAGGATTCAGTAGTGATTGGTGTGGAAGGAAGGAAAGGCAAAAAAATACATACATTAAAAAACTTTTTTATCCTTTCCTGTGTGTGGTTCTTAAATGCATGAATGTGCTGCAATGTATGAATGAAAATTTTGTCATACTGCCTAAAGTTATTTTTACTCCCAGTGGAGGACTCATGAGTCTATGAAATATAATCGTAACCTACCCAGCTCATCATATATACAGGGAGCTGGCAAAGGGAAACTGAAGTGAACAGGAGTTTTGGGGGTTGTGGAAGATATTTATGTCAGAATCCACCTGTCTTTAAATGCCACACTAAGACTTCTAGGTAAAAATGGAAAAGAAAAGCAGCAGATTTATTCAATATGCTAGCTCAGTTCTGTGATAGAGACACAAAAGATCAACCACTCCTTTGACCTTATCAATGACTAGCAAAGAACATTAACATTTGTTCTACGAATGATTAAGAAAGAATCAAGAAAGCTATCTTTGCTGATTATTTTTAATAAACTCACTCTGTAAAATTCTATTTGAAGTTTCTGATTTACCAACTCAAAAAATTTAAGCAGGTCAGAGATAGCGTTGGTGTAAGTGCTTGCTTTGCAAGCAGATGATCTAGATTTGATCCCCAGAACTGCCAGGAGTAAGCCCTGAGTACCATCTGTTTTCCCAAACTTCTCTCCCACTTGCCACCTTCCCCTGCAAATTTGAGTGACTGATTCAACAAATTGTCCTGCTGAATCCTATAAAATTCTCCTATGCTCTGACACAACACATTGTCATCTCATGACTCTTGATTTCAAATATGGATAATATCAGAATATGTTCCCTAGTCTCAACTGAATACATCTCTAATAAGATTAAAGTCCAATATTCTATTAATACTGCTATTTTGCCAGGATGCAGGGTTCTCACTATGGAAATTGCACTGATCTGAGAATTCCAGAGCTACAGAAGGAGAACTGTGCAGCTCTGGACTTGCTCTTCGACTTCTCTATGTCAATCTCTCTAGCTAGAAGTTTACATATCTCCACCTACTACAACAGCTTGGATAAGAATTGGATTGCAATCTCAGGAACATCCAGATATACCTAACAACCAATAATATAATAAGAATAGCACAGCAGGTAAGGCTCTTGCTTTCACACAACTGATCATTATTCTCTTCCAGCACTGATAATGATCCCCCAAACCCCACCAGGACTGATCCCTAAGTTTAGAGCCAGGAATAAGTGCAGCTAGGTATGCCCCATTTTTAAAACTTTAACACACACACACACACACACACACACACACACACATACACACACACACACACACACACACACATAGTCCTCCTTATTCTCTGTCTTAACAACCAAAGGAACTTAGAGGCTTTGTCTTCGGTGCTAGAGGACAAGTTTTCTGAGTCTCCTCCATTTCAAAGATATATAGATGCTTTCCTTGGATTCAGTCACATATGCTATGCAGTCCAGATAATTTCAACTAGGAATTCCACGTTGCCATAAGTTTTCTCAAGGCTGCCTTTTAGAGCACCTACTGAAAACAAAAGGGGAAAAAGAGCAGAACTTCCATAGATGCCCTTTGTGTGTCCTCAGTTCCAGTGTCAAATGGACAGTTCTATTTTCTTGAATTCCATCCACCCCCAAAAGTATACTGTCTTAGAGGTTTCACAGGATCCCTAGATTGATTCAGCAAAGCTGAGTAACCTCAATGTTTTAACATTCAAGATCCTACATTTTGATCAACTCCTCAGTTACAAGTAAACTGATAGTTGGTATCCTATACAGCATGATATGTTCAAAGACTCTCTGCATGAATGCTTGATGAGGTGGGATCCCTGGTCCCTCACACATTGGGACATGTAAGTACATCAGCCTCTCTAGGCCACTGAAGAGTCACTGTTGACATTCTTGCAACTTTGTTCTTTCAGCAAAGCCTGAACTAGAAGTAGCATTGCCTCATAAAGATGCTTGCTGAGCTGGTGAGAACATGCTGTTTCTTCTTCTGGGACCTGCTTTTGAATAGCATTAGGGAAGAGAGGGAAAGAATTTGTCCCAATATTCATAGTTAATTAGACAACCATACCAAATTGATTTTGCAATGAAACAAGTATTTTTCTGTGACTGAAAGACAAGTGGTGAGGCAAAGCATCTGCTTGACGATAAACATAGCTGTAAGTTTCATTTTAGTGTGTAAGACAAAAGGCAGTCACCTACCCAAGCGTAATTCATTAACATTAAACCCGTCAGATTCCATTACTGTGAACTTCCACCAACATAGGCACAAAATGGGCATTAGCTAAGTCTTGTTAATCATTTGAGTGTATAGAGATTTTTAAGATGAAAGCATGTTTCAATAGATTTCAATTGGCCCTAATTATACGAGACACTCAAGATATAGCAGGGCTTTATTGAGGCATTGTTTATTTGCTTCTAAATGCCAAAAATATTGATTTCAGTACCAAAAAGTCTTTACCTAAAAGAAATATTTATATAAGGCTGTGAAACCAGTGGGGGGTGCAAATCAGCAAGAAAACCCATATAAAGAAATCATTTTGAGAATACCGAAACCTCTGATTCCAGTTTATATTACTAAAGTCTAGTTTATAAAAGATAAAGTTTACTCAAGAGAAAAGATTGATTTAGACCTAATATCACAACTGTGAGCCCACAGATAAGGAAGACTTGAGTTTGAATCAAAATTATTTAGCTTTTTATACTCCAATTAGGGTTAAATATGACAAGCTGAATTTATGTGTTTATCTCTAGCACCTCATGAAATATCACATGGGTGTAGAGTAATAAAAATAATGTAAAATCCAACTGTGAAGAAAGAGGTAAATTAAGGAACAGTAACTTAATGGAAAATATGTAATGTAATAACTTCACAGGGTAAAAATAACCAGAAGCTGTAGCAGCTAAACTTTAGAAAGTCTTGAAACTCAGATGTGATGCAGAATCCAGAGTGCAGGAGAAGGATACATGCTAGGATGCATGCAAGGCCTCTTTAAGAATATTGACCCTGGGTCCTGAGAGATAGCACAGTGGCGTTTGCCTTGTAAACAGCCTACCCAGGACCAAAGGTGGTTGGTTTGAATTCCGGTGTCCCATATGGTCCCCCGTGCCTGCCAGGAGCTATTTCTGAGCAGACAGCCAGGAGTAACCCCTGTGCACTGCTGGGTGTGGCTCAAAAACCAAAAAAAAAAAAAAAATTGACCCTTCCAGTCCCCTTTCCCAGTCTGTTTAGTTAGACAAGTCCTCTGATGCTCACCTCGGAAGAGTCCAAATGTTACTCTTTTAAGAAAATTAATCTGAGCCATACTAGTCTATAAGACATTGCAGTGAAGACATGAGACAAGGGAATCAATTTTAAGTTCACACTTAGAACTTTTTCTGTTCTTTTTCCTAAATCTAGAGCACCAACAGCCAAACTCATACAATTAAGCAGTTCTGATAGAGTTCTGATAACCACCAAAAAGAAAAGATCTAAAGATACTGGCACGAGGGAGCATCAAAGAAAAGTTCTATTGTTGCACAATAATCATAAAAAATAAACAGTCATTTACCTCTGCCCTTGCACTTGAGCATGCAAACAACATCTTAAAGCTTCACTATCAAAATGCAATCTACGTGCAACGAACATGTGAAGAAAGCCTTCAATAGTTGAGAGCAAAATATAAAGCACGAATGAAAAAATTGAAAAACAAGGACTAGAGATGCGCTAGTATGTAAACTACTTACCTCACATATTTGAGATCCTTGGTTTAATTCAGGGTAGACACTTTAAAAAATTCAGTGGAAGGGGACTGGAGTGATAGCACAGCGGGAAGGACATTTGCCTTGCACGCAGCCAACCTGAATTCAATCCCCTGCATCCCATATGTTCCCTAAGCCTACCAGGAGTGATTTCTGACATACACAAAAAATTCAGTGGAGGGGCCAATACAATAATACAGTGTACCGGTAGGGTATTTGCCATACATGCAGTCAACCCAGGTTCAATCTCTGGCATCTTATATTGTCCCCAGACACTGCCAGGGGTGATTTCTGAGTGTAAAACTAGGAGTAACCTCTGAGTACCCCTGGATTTGGCTCACAAACAAACAAACAAAATTCAATGCAAATAGAGGAAGGAGGGGGTGAGGTAGTGGGAAATTGGAGAGAAATGGTAGAAAGCAGTGATGGGAAGGGTGCACTGATGAAGGATGGTATACATTGTATGACTGAAACCCAACAATGAACAATTTTGTAACCACGGTCTTAAATAAAGCATTTAAAAAAATTCAGTGGAAGTAGACAAAAACAGAGACACGGCTACAGAAATGAAATTCACATATCAATTTTTTAAGATGACAACTTAACTTTTTAATATAACAGGAAAAAGAGTATGCCCTCTTGTAAAGCAGAGTAGATAGAGGAAATATTGTGGGATTACAGGATTTGTCTGTTTTACCTCAATCAGTTACAGGTGGAATTATCTTTGAGTATAGCACCTTGGATTAGTGTTGAGATTGGATGGTCCCACCTTCAGGTGAGATATTTTCCCACAGATAAAGGCTGGGTTGGAAAGGAATAAAGATCTCTCTCCCTTTCGTTTTCAGAGTTCTTGGAAGCAGCATGGAGTGGTGGCTGCCTAATAAGAGTAAAGGATAATGTGGAGAACTCTTCCAAAACCTTTTCTCTTTACATGCGTGTGTGTGTGAATTATTTTCCAGGCCTCCTTCTGTCTTCAGACCCACATCTCGCCAATGTTCCAGGGTTGGAACCCAAGGAATTAATTCAATAAAATATCACTAAGGGCATATTCTTTTTTTAGTGTTGGGGTATGTGATAATGATGATGAAACCCAGGCCTCTCCATGCCATGCATGAGCTCAATCCCTTGAACTATTTCTCCAGTCCAATGTTCATTTTTAAATCTGAAAAATAGGAGTGACATTCTTTTAAATGGATGTATAAACGCAAATTTGCTAAAATTTTTCTATGCCCCAACATTTCCTTGAAAAGCATAATAGTACATGTCTGTAGTATTACATTTGCAAATTTTATGGTATAGTATTCTAATAGTATACTACAATAAAATTAAACATATATATGTCCACCTATAAAAAGGCAGATAGAAAAAAAGAATGTATTTAACTATAGAAATAATGGCAACTCCAAGGACTTATTTTGCAAACAAAGCATTATTTTCTTGTGATTTGCATTAGTTTGACCTTCTTATCATTTGAATTATGTCCCTTATCATTAATTATTAATTCCTAGTACCTCAGAATGTGACCTTAGTTAGAAGGTATGGTCCTTAGTTGACCTTTGTTAAAATAAGATAACACAGGAAGGAGAAGGAAAAAATTCTATCTTAGATGCTTCAGAGAGAGAGAATGGCTCTGGCAACATCTTGATTTCTGGACTTCTACCCTCTAGAACTGTGAGAAAGTAAATTTCTGATACTTAAAGGCCCCCCAGATCTTGATGAAAATTTGCTATAGACACCTTAGGAAGTTTCTTGGCCAGATCTTCCCTACTTCCAGTTCAGAGCATTTCTAAATAGAGATGTATGAAAATATCATAAAATTATCACAGTTACCCCTATGTCTCTGAAAATAAAACTGCCTTTCTTCTATGTGTATGGGGTGTGCACATATTTCAAGGCTGGGAACCACTCCCAATGCTCTTCTCAAGGACATGCAATACCAAGGGTGTAACCAGAGTTCTCACATGCAAAGCATGATGTTAGGCCCTTTTAGTTTTCTCCTGCCTGCAAGATTACTTCCTTCCATTAGATATTTAATAGTAACACAGCAGAATATACTTTGTCATGACCTATAGCTTTTTTCATTTTGAGGCCACAACAGTCTATAGGCAGTGGGCCCACCAACCAGTTCCTATTTCAGCAGGTCATTTTATTTTTCTATCAAGCCAGAAGCTGGTGGATTATAGGCAGAGTGTGTCTTACATCAGATCCTCATGTCTGCAGTTCACCTTCTTGGAAACATGCTAGTCAAGAAAATTTCCCTATTACACTATACTGACAGGGTGGGTCTGGACTAGCAAAGTTTTCCCCAGTCTTGTCCACACACATCAAGAGTAAATCAGTATTTCTCAGAAGCCAGCAAATGCCCACCACGGTCCACCTGCCAACAAGTAAAGCATACCATACAAGTTTATACCATATGCCAATGTGTGTGTGAAGCTGGAACACACAACACAGGCACTTATAGAGAAGATAGAAAGTCTCCAAGTCTACACAATTGCCCACATGACTTTGTGTTCAACCCGCAGCAGTTTCGTAAAGTTTAGAGTTTTTGTGTATTGTCTATCCTGATACCACTCCTATTTTAAACATACCCTATTTTAAGTCATCACACCTCTGATCAGGTGTCAGACTTGCCATTCCCTGGGGATGCCACATCCACAAGACCCGTGAAATGGTACATCCCTTCCTCTTTTTCATGACCTATTTCCTAGAGGTCCTGCCACATCAGCTGGCCCATAGGGGCCAGGGTACCAGGCTGGGGTCCATAACTCAGGTCTCAATACATGGCACAATTATCTTTGCAGTTTGGCTCATTTATATGAATTAGCCCATTGGCTGCTTGGGCTTGTCCCAGCATTGTGCCAAATGTTTTGGGCAGTGGATTGGATTTGGTAGAGAGCTGAGCCCTCTATTTACAAAATCTCTGCTGGGACTGGAACCTGACCTTTCATATAGGGGTTGTGCTTCCAGTTTTGGGAGCGGAGGACAGAGATGGTATTGATCCTAGTGCAGCTTGAAGTTCTGCATGTAGCAGCATGATAGAGACTGCTAACTGCTGCTGCAAACAGGGTTCCCACTTAACCACTGCTAGTGTCTGTGCCTTCCTGCTCAGTGGCAGAGATGACTCAATCACAAACACCCACTGTGAGTGTCTGTAAGGAACCCGTCCTCCAATGCCCTATATTAATCTCACCTGGATGGACAGACCCACCCACACCTGGGAGGGGTCTGCGGTTTGGAATAAAGAATATAAGATGCTGGTTGGGAGAAGAGGAGGAGAGAGAAAAACAGCAAGGAAGTGGAGTGGCGAAAAGGGAAACAGAGACAGATAGAGCCAGGAGGCGCAGACAAGAAGCTGTCTGAAAGGCTTAGCATAGAAGCCATGCACATAGCAGTTAGGACAGTGAAATAAAGCTGGCTGACTCCTGAAACTTTAACTGACTGCCTGTGAAATTATTTGACCTCTACTACCCTTCCTCAGACCTGCCAGAGAAAGGGGCTGGCTGAAGTTGTCATGTCGAGACAGGCCTCACTCCAACACTAGGACTATAGACTTAATAGTTTATATTAAAGCAAGTGTCTACAATATAGAAAGAGTATTTACATTGTAGAAAGTCAGCTGGTCATTATTAAGGTGAGGTGTAAGGCCATATGTGCCATGTATACAGTCAACAAGAGCTTTTCCTGAGGGGGGGCAGTTTCTGTGCTTGTCCAAAGCAGTAACCAGAAGCCCATGGGATGTGGGAAACCTCTCTGAGCCCTGAAAGTGACCTCACCCCAAACCCTCCATCACTACACACACAGCCTATGCAATCTGTAATCTCCTTAACCCTAACCAAGCAGCTACCCAGGGAACTGACTTCTCCAGCCCTGCCCCAACATACCATTGTCTTTGCAGGCTTTTGCAGGTATGCCAGGGTCCTGCTATTCTCTGGCTTATTCCAAAAGGATTCATCTCTAGCTATCACATGACAGCAGAGGGTCAACATGTCAGATATTCATCCTCTGGGTATGTATGCCCCAAACTCCCAACCAGGCAGACCTCTTGTTTCTTTTTAGGCACCTTCTCTTGCCTCGGGCATCTGGATCCATGATTCAGAAAGACCAGAGCACAGCGAGGGCCCAAGAAGAGAGGTCTGACCTACTTTATTTCAGTACATCTACACACACAAGCATCTTGGGCCCACATTATATGGGCAAGAAGAGTAGGTACCAGTGCTAGGGGTGAACCTGTATGTGGGTACCTATCAAGCACTTAGTGGTTACTGACTCATCCAGCTAGACATAGGGCCTCAGGGAAAACTGAGGCCCACACCTCCAAGCCTAGTTTCTATTGTCAGATACCTAACCACAAATGATCCCCAAGAAATGCCCCAACACTGTATTATTACCACCATTGAACCACCTGGATGGATTGGCCTAGAGTTACTAGGAGTGGCCCCTGAGCCATCTGTGCATTGCTTGAAGGACCTTCCTCAAGTCAATTTTGATACTTTGAAGTAATATTTGTCATATGTAAAGTAAAAAAATCACAAGCCAGAGCAATAGAACAGCAGGTAGGGCATTTACCTTGTACGCAATTGACCTGGTTCAATCCCTGGCATCCTGAGCCTACCAGAGTGATTTTTGTGTAGATCCAGGAGCAATGTTGGGTATGGCCCCAAAATCAAATATAAAATAAAATAAAAGCAAAATATACATATCTAGCATTGTTACAGTCATGAAAAAAATATGCTGGGGCCCGGGAGATAGCATGGAGGTAAGGCGTTTGTCTTTCATGCAAAAGGTCATTGGTTCGAATCCCGGTGCCCCATAAGTTCCCCCGTGCCTGCCAGGAGCAATTTCTGAGCGTGGAGCCAGGAGTAACACCTGAGCACTGCTGGGTGTGACCCAAAAACCATAAAAAAAATATATATGCCTTAAATTTTGATATTTCTTTTTCTTACCCTCATCTTTTCTGTGCTTTTTCGAAGATCCAGCAGGCAACGTGAGTTAGTTCCCCTTTTTGCTGTTGTTGCTAATGTACAATGACCAGGATCAAACATGCATAGCAGTGTTGCTGGTATGAGGCTGTACTCAATTAGTTGTGAAACTCACACATATTCTGATTTCATGTTCTCAAAGCAACATATATATATTTTGCATAATCCAAACATATACTAACTAGGTGCCTGTGCCTTTAATATCATTTAGTTGTGGTGCTTCCTGGGAGCTGCATATATTAGTCCAGGTGTTCACAAAATCTGGCTGGGCCTCTTCAAAATTTTTTTGTGCACTGGAATCACCTGGATATTTAATAAAGCAATAAATTCCGAGTCCATAGAATGACTGCAAAATCAAAGAGGATAGATTTTTTTCCCTTCATTGAAGGAATGCTGAAGAGCCCAGTGTCAGGTCCTGTCAATACTTAACCTTGCAATGCCAGGCTTGATGCTCAGACCTGACAATGTAGGCTCAATGATGTAAGAGGCCACCAGGAGTATGTAGTACTGAGGGTAGAAGTAGAAGTTGGCACATGCCAGGCACGACCTCTAAACCTCTAAGTATCATCCTAGATCAAGTCTATATTTCTCATTAATTACTGAGCAATAACTTTACTACTGATCTGAAATAATATTGCAAGTAACTAGGTAGAGTATCCTCATAAGTCAGACCTTATTAAAAGAAAAATATATCATGTTCACACATGGATATTTGTAGTAGAATAATTTTTTTTTTTTTTTTGGTTTTTGGGCCACACCCGGCAGTGCTCAGGAGTTACTCCTGGCTGTCTGCTCAGAAATAGCTCCTGGCAGGCACGGGGGACCATATGGGACACTGGAATTCGAACCAACTACCTTTGGTCCTGGATCAGTTGTTTGTAAGGCAAATGCCGCTGTGCTATCTCTCCGGACCCAGAATAAAATCTTTTTTAATGTTAAGTCTACTTTTATTGAAACAAATTAAGGATAGAATGTGAGAGCTCAATGAATTTGTATATAATTAAAATATTTTATTCAACTAAAATAATTAATTGATTTGTCAGTATACAATTTATTTATTCACTCTATAAACATTTATTGCTTCTGGACACCAGGTTATCAATTGTTTGGAATGAGTGAATAGAGATGAACGTATTGAAAATTGTTTTCTGGTGAAGCATCCAGATCTTTTACAAAGTTTTTAGATTTACAGAAAGATATCATTAATCAATAGTTAAAGTTTACTCCAATTATGGATGCATTCTATGTGTACTAAATCTGTACTCTCTCCATTTTCCTAGCTCATTCAGTGTAAAACCATCTTTCCTGTGACTCCAGTCAACTGTCATTGATAACATCCCATTTCACGAAACTCTTATTGACTTTACTTGAAAAAAATATCTCCACATTCTAGCTTCTTTTTCTCCCCCACTATCTCCATCTGTGTGAGCTTTCTTCTACACTACTGTGCAGTCCTAGCTTAACTGACCTACATACTCACCACAGCAATGCTCTGCAAACGTCAGTGTGATTAGGTTGCCTACTTTCCATGCTGTCCCTACTCCCACTCTCTGGCCTGTTTGCATTGTTCATATTTGCCAATTGTATTCCGACCTTAGGACCACTACTCCATCTATTCCTGCCACCTATTTGATATTTGTTTGATTAATTCCTTTAGACCACGCAATTATCTGTTTAGACTTCCTTAATGAGGCTGTCATTCTTTCCTCATATCTACTTCTGATTTATTTTCTTATTGCTTTTAAACATGCTAGTTAATGCTTATGTTTTTTATTTATTATTTGTCATTTAAATAATGTTTTGTAGCAAAATATACCATATACAAGATGACTTAAACAATAGAAATTTTTAGTTCTGGAAGCTGAAAATTCCAAGATCAAGGTGTCATCTCATTTAATTCTTCTGTCTTACAGAGAAGGATCTATACATCTAAATCTTTGCAAGTTAGGATGTGAAGCATTTTCTTATTTCTATTTGTATGACCATCTGTATGTCTCTCTGTCTCTGTCTCTCTGTCTCAATCTGTCTCTCTTTCTCTGTCTCTGTCTCTGTCTGTCTGTCTGTCTGTCTGTCTCTCTCTCATTAGGCCATACCCAATGATGCTCAAGAGCTATTTCTGGTTCTGTGCTCAGGAGTGACCCTGTACTTTGGAGACTATGTGTTGAAGATTCAAACTGGAGATCATCACCTGCAAGGAAACTGCCCATCTTCTATACTAACTATACAACCTCTAATGTTGATTTCCTATTTATTTGTGAGTGGTGTGGGTCACACTAAGCAGTACTCAGGGTCTAGTCCTGCCCCTGTGCTATCTCTTAAACATGTAATACCAGGAATCAAATCCAGACCTCCTGTGTGTGCAAAGCATGCAGTCAGCCTAATCATTACACTATCTCTCTGACTGTAAACCACTTTTTAAATAGTATCTTTGTATTTTTAATTAATTAATTAATCATTTTAATAAATAATACATTTATTTATTTTTGGTTTGGGGTCATACTTGGTGTTTCTCGGGGTTTACTCTTGGCTCTGTTCTCAGAGATCATTACTTGGTGGGGCTCAGGGACCTTATGAGGTGCCAGGTATCAAATTTGTGTCAGCCACGTGAAAGGCAAATGCCCCTAGTCACTGTACTATCACTTTAGCCCCATAATGTATTTTTAAAGAGCATTAATAACATCAGAAGACACCATCTTCATGGTTACATAAAAGGCTGATTACTGTCCCACATCCCACCTCTGAATACCATCATTTTGAGGTCAGAACTTTAACTTCAAATAGGGGAATATAGTTTATTCCTTAGCATTTATCTTCTCTATCCCTGACTTCAGGACTTCACAAAACCACAGTTCTTTGTTTTATTCATAGCAGTATTTCCAGCCCGCAGGAGAAAGGCACTGGTACAAGTTGCTTTTTTGTTTCTTTGTTTGTTTTGGATTCTGTGGCAACAGTGTGTGGCATTCAGGGATTACTCCTGGCTCTGCACTCAGATATCTCTCCTAGTAGGCTCAGGAGACCATATGCAGTACTGGGAATCAAACCCAGATGAGTCTAGGGTCATCTGCATTCAAGGCAAGCACCTTACCCATTGTGTACCTCTCCAGCCTATGGCACAGGTTGTTTAACAAGTGGGTGAGCTCTTTCCCCATTGTCAGGACCTTTTGTACCCCTCCAAAACTGTGCAGTCACTTGAAGGGGTATCCAGGAACCTCCCAGGTATACATGAAATGCCTTATTTTTGCAGCTGGTAGCTGTTGTTTGTGATGGATCTCCTGCCATTTCTAACGGCAGCTTTATGTATACTATTACTGCTCCTTCACACTCCCACTCTGTGCAAAGAGAAAAGTCTTGAGGCTCCACAGTAACAATGTCATGTGGCATTCCATAAACCCTCATTGAACTAAACATTGTATTCTGCAAGCAATGAGGGAATGCTCATTCTTGTCATTTATGGTTATGTTTTGCTACATGGTCACCACAAAATGCCTGAGTACATAAGCCTGTTGGCTACTGACACTACTGATTCTTACAAAAGTTTGGAAATGAATAGCACAATGGTAGGTCATTTGCCTTGCACGTGGCTGACCCAGGAAAGACTTGTGTTCGATCCCCGGTGTCCCATATGATCCTCCAAGACAGGAACAATTTTTGAATACATAGCCAGGAGTAACCCTTGAGCATCACTGGGTGTGGCCCCAAAAAACAAAGCAAAGAAAAAGTTCAGAAATGCCTGTACTCTAAACACTTATAGCCTACAGTTTACAATTTTTCATCTCTTCATTTACAACAAAATTTGATTTGATGGACAAGGCAAATTAGTTTCTTCTTCAAGATGCTGTATTTTAATAATGAACAAATTAAGGAAAATGCCTTGCTGTGGCTGAGCTAGTTCAATCCCCACAATCCCAGCAACATAGTCCCCTACATACTGCCAGGGATGACTATGAATATTACCTAGGAACAACCAGACAATACTCAACAACCTGAGCAGAGCAGCACAGCATTCTCGGACCCAGGAAACCCCAGGCTTCCTATGCTTCACTGGGGAGCAAACCCAGCCTCTTAATCATGCTGTTTATTGTGGCAGAGAAAGAATTCAATAGATGTGCTTTGATGCAGGAGACCCAGGTTCTATCCTTGACACCAAATGGTTTTCCAAGCATATAGTAGTAGTTCTGACTACTGCCAGGTCACCACACACAAAAACAGATGTAGCATATTTTGGGGGTTTAGGAACCATGTTTGAACTACTCCTGGCTAGACAAGCAGGTGTTCTTTCAGTGGTATCTAGTGCATACAAAGCATGCACAAGTCAGTCCTTCGAGCTATTGCCTGACTTTCTGAGTGCAATTCTTACATTATCAAATCACCACTGTAATATCCATAACAGTTAAGTTTAAGCAAAAAAAAAAAATAAACTGTACCCAATAAGCTGCACCTAAACTAAAGCGCACATGTTACTTGTAGTTCCTTCAAGAAAGTCACTAAATGAATAAAGAAATCCTTTCTTGTTATACATTATTCAAAGGCAATTTAAATATACATCTTGTTATACATTATTCAAATGCATTTCTTCCCAATAACAAATAAATACTCTAAAATGCCCCAATGCCAAAGGATATATCAATATTGAATGAAGCTCATTTACAATATTTTATTTAGAAACAATTTAAGAGTCAGAGTCTTTCTATTACTTTTATAAATGCAAATTTGGTGCACTTGTTTCTTTGTTGAATTAAATATAAATTCACATTTCCTAAAACCAATATAACTGCAGTATTCCTATTTTCCATCAAAGGCAGTTTAAGTGCAACAGTCAGAGAATCAAGTGTCCTAACTCTGTTGGTAGAGGCTGAGTCACCGCAGATATGGTGACTATTTCTCAAAGTCCTTGTTTGTTCCAGAAGACAGTTAATGCTTTATGACTCCACAAATTCAAAGAGTGAAAATATTTATTAGTATACAGTCAAATTTAAAATAAATAGTAAGTTTTAAATTCAATTTATCTTTAAGAATTTAAACACCATAGACCAGAGAAATAGTATATCAGTTAAGACACTTGCCTTGCATGCTGCTGACTTGGGTTCAATTGCCAACAACACCTCATATGGTTCCCTGACCCTGCTAGGAACTATTCCTAAGGCAAGAGTCAGGAGTAAGCTTTGAGAACTAACAAACAAAAGAATAAGAGCAAAAAGAGCTTAAACGCCAAATTACATAAATTAAAGTTTCTACATACATTGTTCACTGAGGTACACTAAATTAAATTAATTCTTTAAATGTAACAGATTCATTTAGTTGTAAATATTTTATCTGGATCTTCTATGTGCTCAGTTATATTATTTAATTAATAATTTTGGCCAGAGTGAGAGCACAGTGCTAGGGTGTTTGCCTTAACACAGATGACCTGAGCCTGCCAGGAGCAACTTTTGAGCACAGAGCCAGGAGTAACCCCTGGGTGCTGCAGGTGTGGCCTAAAAAAAAAAACAAAAAAAAAAGTTATACCAGTTATCTTAATAGTGTCATAAGTATGCAAAATTACAACTTAGCCCACACTTTTTGGTACTGAAAAGCAAAATGAAATAATTTTAATAAAAATAATACAAGTATAGGGGACCCGGAGAGATAGCACAGCAGTGTTTGCCTTGAAAGCAGTCGATCCAGGACCTAAAGTGATTGGTTCAAATCCTGGTGTCCCTGTATGGTCCCCCGTGCCTGCCAGGAGCTATTTCTGAGCAGATAGCCAGGAGTAACCCCTGAGCACTGCCAGATGTGACCCAAAAACCAAAAATAAATAAATAAATAAATAAATAAAAATAGTACAAGTATAAGGTGAAAGTCTTTATAGGGTCCAAGGTTGACATAGGTAAAAGAATTCAATCCTACATTGAGATAGATTTCCCACCCTAGGAAGTGAGACTATTAAACTCCCTGAAGAAAATGAGGTAGGAAGGCAAATCCCTTGGTCATGGCTAAGTTGGCAACTTGCCATAGTTACTCCTGTGTAGCATTTTGCCATCTATTTTGTTGTTTTTGTTGATGTTCATTGTTTTGGGAAAGATCTACACCCAAAAATACTGAGGGTTTACTACCAGCTCTGTATTCAGGAATTATCCTTGGCAGGACTCAGGGAACTATAGGGGATGCTGGGGATCAAACCAGAGTCAGCTGTGTGCAAGGCAAGTACCCTACCTGCTGTATTATTGCTCAGGCCATTTCAGCAGTTTCTATGGTCTC
This sequence comes from Crocidura indochinensis, assembly GCA_004027635.1. Classification (NCBI taxonomy): domain Eukaryota; kingdom Metazoa; phylum Chordata; class Mammalia; order Eulipotyphla; family Soricidae; genus Crocidura; species Crocidura indochinensis. The sequence goes on along the minus strand of PVKC010000097.1, from coordinate 6,323 downwards.
AGCATAGAATCCAAAATAGCACCAAGATTGAAAGGACACATTAAAATGAACAGAAGATGAATCTGAAGCCCAGATATGTAAAGCATTCGACAGAAGTCTAAACAAGTTTTTCATTGGTCATAGAGATCCAGAGTCCTTTTTGTTCATACACTCCCATGTTGCAAGCCCATAGAAAGAGGACTTGCTAAAAATGGAGAAGATGAAAGCATGAACCAGGAAACATTGGAGAAGACATCCAGAATATAAGACATGTCATTTATACCTCCAGTTCAGAATTATCCATACTGTGTTCCTCAGTTCCATCATCTCTCAAAGACATTTGTCGATTCTGATCAAGGAAACATGGAACCCCAAAACCTTTGCTTTCCCATCTAATCAAAGGAAAAAAAAATAACCCAGTCACAGATAAAATTCAAGTACTGTAAATCTAAGGCAGGCAAGGGTTGAACATACAGGGTAGAATATTTGTCATTCTAAAGTCCCTCAACTTTAAGTACTTAAAGAGAGACAGGTGAGATAAGTTGAAGGTCTCATTATATCTTGCTAATGAAAGAGTTTGGGGAAGTCATTAAAGGATTTTAGTGGGGAGAAATATTTTGAGATGTGCTTTTTGGAAAGCTTTTTCTTAACACTGTTTTGGAAATAAATCAGTCATGACACAGAAATCAAGGAAATCTCATTACATTGTTTGCCCTACACTGATGTTTACCAGTTCTAAAGAAATACCCAGAATTTCTAGGACTGCACTACAGAACATGTAGTGTACAGAGCATGTGAAATTGTTGCTGATCCAGCATCTATTCTTTTTGTTTGTTTCTTTGTTTGTTGTTTGTTTGTTGTTGTTTTTTTTTGGTTTTTGGGTCACACATGGCAGTGCTCAGGGGTTACTCCTGGCTCCATGCTCAGAGATTACTCCTAACATGCACGGGGGACCATATGGGGCACCGGGATTCGAACCGATGACCTTTTGCATGAAAGGCAAACGCCTTACCTCCATGCTATCTCCCGGGCCCCCAGCATCTATTCTTTTTTGTCTTGCTTTGATTACAAAATTTTGATTGTCTTGGAGAATAGACCCTTTTCAGTCGCAATAGGACAGTCAGTCAGAGCTGCCAGTTCACATCTAGGCACTAATTCTAGTGAGTTCTTGTGCCTACTCTTCTGGAACATTGAGTCTTCAGAGAATGAAAAGTTTGGAAGCAGGTATTAGAAAAGCTTCAGTTTTGATGATTCCATTAGAGTTATAAGCTTCTCAGAGTCTGATCTTGGACTCCTTCTGTTCTGTTAAAAACCTTCTCCTCTGATTATAAATTGTTATCATTTTGCTTCCCCATTTTTGGACTGTACCAAAGAAGACTAACAAGATAAAGACAGCCATTTAGTTATTTGATGAATAGGGTCTTTTTGTTTTGTTTTGTTTTGTTTGTTTTTGGGTCACACCCGGCAGTGCTCGGGGGTTACTCCAGGCTCCATGCTCAGAAATTGCTCCTGGCAGGCACGGGGGACCATATGGGGCACCGGGATTCGAACCGATGACCTTCTGCATGAAAGGCAAATGCCTTACCTCATGCTATCTCCCGGGCCCCGATGAATAGGGTCTTGCTCCTTCAAGCCCATGCTCTCCCTTTGATAGTCCTCTTGCTTGCTTGTCACTAACACTTATGACTTTTTCTGCCTCTGGAAAAGTCTGTGTTCTCTTTTTATGTATTCTCTTTCTTTCTCTTTCCTCTTTTTCTTCTGAATAAATTTCAATGATTAATATCTAATTAAATGATAAATAAAATTAATAACAACAAATAATTATATAATGAATAATAAATTAAATAATAATTTTCAATTTCCATCTTGCTTCACTAAAAACATTATTTGATGAATTGAACTGTTGTTTTAATAAAAGTAATCTATAAATAAAAGAGGATTCTAAAACTCAAATGAAATTCCCACAACTTTCTTTTTGGATCCAACTTCTAGTTTCTCAATCAGTTTTACTTTTGGTTACAAAATATTTCTCCGTGTCAATCTTTTCGTCTTAAATGTCAACTATGATTCTGGGTTTTCTTTTCTATCTGACTTCTCTCCCATATTGTTTCTAGTCTTATTCCCTCTCTGCCAATCCATATCTTCTCTTCTCACCTCATCCACCTTGAAAGCCTGATAAGTGATTATTAAAGGAATCTCATCTTCGTGCTTGTCCATAGACTGTCAGAATGACAGTTTCCAGGGGATGTTAGATTCTTGACATCCATTCAAATGGTTCATTTTCTTCTCTTTCAGGTTTGTCTCCTGCATGTACAGTTTTGGATTCATCTTTGGACACCTTCACTCACAGCTAAACAGTTGCTAAATATTCCTAGAACTTTGAATTCAGTCCAAAAAAAAAGGTGGGGGGGGGCAGTGGGGAAATGAACTTGGGAGCTATTAAAAGTTCTTCCTCTTGAAAAGAAGACTGAAGTTGTCATAGCTGGTCTGAGGCCACATACTCACCTACTATAAGAACCTAATGAGCACCAAGACTGGGGATCTTTTTGGTAGTTACTTTCCACACTAATCTACATTGTTTTCTCAGTTATTTTATTTTATTTTATTTTTGGTTTTCGGGCCACACCCAGTGACTCTCAGGGGTTACTCCTGGCTTTACGTTCAGAACTCACTCCTGGCTTGGGAGACCATTATGGGACACCGGGAATCAAACCCAGGTCCATCCTGGGTCAGCCGCATGCAAGGCAAATGTCCTACCACTTTGCTATCATTACGGGTGTTTTCTCAGTTCTTTCACCTGACTTAGTACATCTCAGTCCTTTCATGCACTGCTAAGGAATCAAACCTTGACCTTCTGTATGTGCTTGATCAATTGAGCTAGCTCTTTCTTCTTAAAATTCACCTATAAGGTGATCTCCAGATGTTAGACTCTGAGATGGAACTGAAAATAAAGAATGTTCATTGGTGAGTGCCTAGGTGATAAGCATATGTGAAAGTAAGAATCAAAAATGAAGTGGACAGACAGAAAATCCAAGCAATAATTCAAGTCCTGATGGACTGGCCAAATTTACCACAAAGCTCTAGCACTGGAGCGGAACCTCAGATTTGTGCCATCAAGCAGAGATGGACAGATCCCTACAGTAAAGATAGGCACCTTAGAAAGGTGTGACTTGGGACAATGAAATGCTTAAGCAGTTGAGGCCAACCCCCAAAGAGGCTGAGAGTTGAAGTTGTTTCCAAAGACAAAGAGTTTACTACTATACTGTGTTAGCCAACAGACAACCCCAGGACTTATTGAAAGCTTAGAGTTAGTACAAGTAACAAGTAAGGAAGTAGGGAAATCACTTTCTTTTTTTTTTTCTTTTTTTTATATTTTATTTTAACACCTTGATTACATACATAATTGTGTTTGGGTTTCAGTTATGTAAAGAACACCACCCATCACCAGTGCAACGTTCCCATTTGGGAAATCACTTTCAATGTGTTATCTCAGATGACAGCAAGTCCAAAGAAGAAGGTTTTATGCTTTATATAAAAAAAAAAGTAGAGGGGCATGGAACCATGCTTTGTACACAGCTTATCCAGGTTAAATTCCCAATTCCTTTGAGCTCTGCCATGAGTAATCCCTGTGCAGAGTCAAGAATAGGCCCTGAGCACAGCCTGTTGTGACGCAAAAACCATGAAGGAAAAAGTAAAGTGGAAGCTGAGACTTGGCAGTGGAATCAGTTGAGGGAAGAAATTTATTGCATATACAGAGGTTCTCCATCATGTCCCTTTATTCATGGAAAACTCACAAAAAAACATGATGTCCCCACATGCTCAATGATGGAGTTTTGATGAGGAGCACATCCTGAGAACAACTCCAAACCAGTGCTATGCAGTTGTGAAGCCATATGTCTGGCTGGCACTGATTCCTTCCTGAGTGACCTGCAACATTAGTGGAGACAGGGTCTTGTTCAAGATCGAGATAAAGGAGGAGCTGAAAGAAACCAGGTTTTAGAAAACAACAAAATCTTGTCTGATTCTCACAAAGGTCAGCATAGGCCCATGGATAGCAGCCTGTCAGAAGAAGTGGCCAGGCTTACTTAGATATTTTTACTATGGATGATGTCTCATTCCTATGAGAGTTCCTAAGGGAGCCACAACTCGCTAATCACATTCCTACACCTATACAAAGAAAGAGCTTAGGATCTAATTGATGAAATATGATAGTGAAAAACTAAATTACACACATAGTAATACCTGGGTCAGTGGTAGGACATTTGCCTTGTACACAGCTGATCTAGGACAGACCTCAGTTGGATCCCTCAGCATCCTATATGGTCCCCCAAGCCAGGAGCAATTTCTGAGCAAATAGCCAGGGGTAAACCCTGATCATCACCGAGTGTGGCACAAAAACAAACAAACAAACAAAATACCTGGGCCAGAGAGATAGTATAGAGGTCAGAACACTTGCTTTGTATACAGTCAACCAAGATTTGGTCCTAGCATTCCATAGGGTTGCCATACTCACCAGGAGTGATACCTGAACACAGAGCCAGGAGTAAGCCTAGAGCACCACTGGGTATGACCCAAAGACAAAAAAAAAAAAAAAATTGAAAAGAAAAGAAAAAAACAAACATAAATAAGTGGTGGAAGGGTGTGAATGACTCAGAATAGGGAAGATGCAGTTAGAACAAACAGAGAGTGGTAAGAGTCTCTGCCTTCCTTGATGACAGGAATTTGCTGGTGTTTGCAACTAATAGTATCATTTTCATTTTCTTCCCCTTTTATCTCTTTCTCCTACAATACCTCCCTCTGACATAATCCTATTACTTTATTTCTAACTCATTTCATGCATATTTCTTATTTCTTCTAATATCTAGCTAGGCATATTTTTCACTATCTAGAAAGAAAACTCTCCAGCCTTAAACTTTAAAAACTAATGGTGTAACATACACTGGACTTGTACATCTGGCAAAGAGCATTTTCAGGAAAACTATAGGTTTAATGGGTTAAAGTTTTAAGTATGTACATAATTTAATTGATGACCTTAATAAAAAAAACCAAAACATTATAGTCTAGAAGCAAAATGCAAATAAAACCCAGAGCAGAAAGGGAATAGGGAATGATCTCTGCTAACAAGTATTTACTTGTCAGGAGATTCCTTACAGGCCGTTGGTGCCAAAACAGAACAGTTATCTTGCACGTTTACAATGGTAATATAATCAGGAAATGCAAAATCAGGCCTTCCAATTCTGTGAACTTTAAAAGGAAAGAAAAGAAAATAGGAAAACAACTTGCCACATTCAGATTTTGAGAATAAGAAGAAAGTAACACACCGAAGTGCATCTGAAAATAATTGGCAAGCTGTAATCCTCCTCAAAAAGCTTGGCTGCTTTCCATTGCTGAAGTTGGCCTCAGACACACACCGCGGAAGATCTTTCATAAATCTGCCATGCCAAGCTGTCACCTCATTTCCCAGGGGAACTTCCCACACACGGTGAGTGCGAGTGAGGGCAAACCTCAAACCCACAGAACATTGCGCTGGAACGCTTTCAAGCCAAGGCACTTGGACTGCACGCTGGCTGCAGCTTTTGGCAAGTGACAAATGGAAAGCGCCCCAGAGCCTTTGCTTTGGGTGCCAAGAAAAGCCTGTGCAGTCAGGGACCTTCCTGACTCCAATGCCTAGAGGGCTTCATGAGGTGGGTGGGTAGGTGGGTGGGAATGGGCGATAGAAGATCCAGTAATTGCTCTGAGTCAGAAGTTATCCTTCTCCTTTGAAAGGGGAATCAAGAAATCACCATCTGAAAGGGTTGGGAAGATGCACACAGAGCTGCTCTGGACCTTTTGGGAAATGGAGGTGAAATTTGTTGCAGGATGCTCTGTCTCACCTGGAAGGCTGGAGAAAGACCTGGAGCACATTCTTTCTGTTGGATGCCAAGACAACTTACGAGTGCTTTGACCTTTTGGTGTGGCATCCCTTTTCTCTAAAGATGAATTACAGCCTAATAGAGCTGAAAGGCGTGGCAGACTTCTCTAAATCCATGAATTATGTGTCTCCTGAGAACAGGAAGCGGCCAATTATGTACAAGTTAAGACTCTGGCATCTGACCCTAAGGCTCCTTAAGCAGAGTTACCCTGTAATCCTGAAGTAGACTTTGTGAGAATAGAAATCAAAACAAAACACAACCTTCAGCACCAGGTGCTGTTAAAATAACAAAGAACAATGTGTATGTCTATATCCATGTATACATAGATACAGGGAACATAGAAAAGTAAAACCACCATGAAACCAAGTATCCTTTAGAATCAAAGACTGAAATAAAGCTTACTGCAAAGAATGGTGAGCACTATTAGGGAAA